>WOVY01000273.1:0-162505 GCA_013436015.1 Rhipicephalus annulatus | reverse complement strand
AATGACCTACTACACTCCTGACCTGCCCAGAGAGCACCTCTTCCAGCGCCCACGTTCTAGTTCATACCTTCTGCCGCTAGGGCCGTCACCTACGAGCGGCGTGGCGCTAGGCAGCACCTGTTCGCTGTCGTCTGCTTCAGCCATCGCTGTGGCAGTGCAAATCGTTCTTATTGTGCATGAATTGTGTATGAATGTGTAAAATATGGCAAATAAAGTGATATGATTCCTCGTCAGAGTTGGCTGCATTCGTGTGGACGTTTGAAGCAGAAATAGAACCGTAAAAAAAGCACACAAAGGGTCACAGTGGCAAGCAGACGGGAACTTTTCTACAAATGAAGGAAAATTTATTATGAAAATATTTCTTGAATGAAAACGTAGTCCAACGAGATAAAAAAACTATTGTTAGGCATTCATTGTTCACACTGAATCACGATGGTTCCAGACGATACGCATACACAAATTGCAGAAGATACGCAGAAACACAGTAGGTCGTGTGCAGAAACTTGCAGACGGCAGATAGCTGCAGTAGTCAGCTCTAATAGTGGCCGCGTGCAGTTTTTTTTTTTTAGATGAGCTGACACCTCAAATGTAAGTATGGTGTATTGCTGCGTGCCATATTGCAAATCGGAACAAGGCAAACAAAGTAAAGTAAGTTTTCACGAGTTTCCTGCCACAGACATACGGGAAGAATGGATCGAGGCAATTGGAAGAAAAGGTGAGTCTTGTGTTTTTGAGAGTCGTTTCAATTCAGAACGAGTTGCAAGCTAGCAAGAAGCACCAGGGTGCTTTAGTAAACTTTATTTCCGTGTGTTATGCTAATTCACTGAGCTAAAAAACATGAAAGCTTTTTTAAAGTACCGCGGCTAATATGGCAGGCTCCACAAATAGTGCCAAGAAATTTAAATATAGCACACAAGAAAAAAGTAAATATACGAAATCTGTAAATTATGTAAAAATGCGTAGCGGTGGGTTGCGAGGGGTTCGAGCACCCTTCCCGAAGGCTGCCTCAACAAATGCCGCCGAAATCCATAAAAAAATTAATGATATGAAATATTTACGTGCTGCCTCCACAGTTTGTCTCTCTGTGTGTGTGTGTGTGTGTGTGTGTGTGTGTGTGTGTGTGTGTGTGTGTGTGTGTGTGTGTGTGTGTGTGTGTGTGTGTGTGTGTGTGTGTGTGTGGTGTGTGTGGTGTGTGTGTGTGTGTGTGTGTTGTGTGTGTGTGTGTGTGTGTGTGTGTGTGTGTGTGTTTAGCGATGGACAACTCTTGAACACTGGGTGTCACTGAAGTTAGCGACCGAATTTGGTCAAATGTATTTCTCATCTCAAACTTCTATCTTCCCATACAGCTTTGTTCGTTTCTGTATAAGCTTACTTAAGGTAATTAGAAACGTTACGCCGGTAACGAAATGTGGCGATTAACTGTTCACTCTATATAGGGCTGGCAGGCGGTCGGGTATAATGACATAATTGAAGTCCTTCGTGCAATGAGCCCATCGGCTCTGTGAGGGTTAAGAGACCCAGCCGGTGAAACCGAAATGAGGAACCTGGAATAATCAGCGACAGATACTCTATTTATGTGCGTGCTGCATCTGAGATTACATCATGCATGACAAAGATTCGTTTTGGAGAATGCAAAAGAACAAAAAACCACTGAAGTCATCGTCGTCAACGGCGGAGTCATTGTACAGGTTAGAGGTTTGCGCTCTAAACCAAGACCAAGGCGCTCAAGTGCGCCTCGGTTTCGGCTCTGTCGTATTGGGTCGCGCTTCGTTACTGAGCAGCCATTAGGAAATTCAGCTTTGTTATGAAACCTTGTATAGCCAATGAGCTCTTCGAATAAAGGGCTTCAAGTATGCCACTGGACTCGACCACGTACCATCACTAAACATCAATCGACGAATGTAGTCATCTAAAAAGACATTTACAAAGGCTGCGAGAAAATATGAAAATGCACTAAATGGGTATACAGGTACTTCCCCAGAATAAAATCGTGGCTATGCTTTTTCTTAACCTCCCCATTTGGCTTGTTACATTTTGGAAAAATTAATTACAAAAAAGGTGTTATGGACTGTTATTTTGCAATCTTGCTAGCCATGCGTATACGCCTTTACCTTTGATGAAGGTTCAGGAAAGCATCGCTGGGAGCCCAGCGACCGGTCGAAGGTATGCAGCCTGCATTTTACCGCTGAAGATTACAGAACAGTGACGAAAAGGAAGATGTTGAAGCCCACAGCCGTGCCTTCCTTATTTCCCGCTTCTCCTGATCCACGTGGGCAAGATCCAATGCCGCGGAAAAAGCGGCTAAAACGAACGCAGGGGGAAACAACGCTGGCACCCATACAAGTAAAAATACTGTAAGTAAAACTTGAAGTCTAACACAACAACGGATAAGAATAATGTTAGCAGTATTCCCTTATGCGTTTAGCGGGACAATATATCTGTCATGCTTCGCTATTTTTTCGGCTTAACAGGGGAACGTCCAACGCAGATTCTTCTCAAGAAGAGCGAGCATCAGCGGAGCCTGGGGAAGTATATAGTTCTGAAAACCCAATTGAAACTGCACAAGAGGCCGAGTGGTTGCATTTTCCATCAAGTCAGGACAACATGGAGGACTGTAGTTCAGTTATACAAGGGGAACACCAGAAGAGGCCAGTGCGGCGCTCCATGACGTCGCAAACGTCGATCGGTTTGAAGAAGATGCGCTCCCTGGTCGCGGCAACTAAGACGTTGCGGCGGAAGTGCAGCAGGCTGAAAGAAATGAACAGTAATTTGCATTCACAGCTAGAGAAGCTAAAGAAAGATTTTTTCGAGATGAAAGCCCTCGCCGAGGCGAATGGCGCTCTAACGCTGCAGGTACGCAGTTACGTCAGTGGACGAATGTTATATTAATCCTTTTATATTCGCACTTAATTTTAAATGACTCTGAACATAATAACAATTTAGGAGTAAGTCAATTCTATCAACATCACCCGTACTACGAGAGGACGTCCGGTGAGCGAAGGAATTCTCGAAACTATAAGAGATTGTAAAGGTGGCGATGCTACCCTTAAGTTCTCGCGCATCGGCTAGCAGTGACGTCATACTTTGACGGCCTCAGGTAATGTCTAAGACTGCTGTGTTAGTAGATGCAAGGTCTGAAGTAGCAAGTTTCAAAGAAATGTTCTCAGCCAATGCGGCCAAGTACACAAGGAGCGACGCAACATAAAGCGACGTGCACGTGTCGAAGATTGTTCGCCAAACTCAGAACATTAAACCTAGTCTTAATTTTTTCTGTTCTAATAGTCGTATGATCGGAACAGGAACGATAGAGAATTATCAGGTACTCATTTATCAGTCTATTAACTTAGTGTCCCTATACTTTTTTGTAAGAAACGTCAGAAAGGGGAGGATGGAAGCTTGCAGTAAAAAACCTGTGAACAGGGGTTGTTCCCATTCTTTAATCGCTGTTTACACACACACAAACACTGAAAATAATCATGAACCAACTCGCTTAATCAGTAGTTTTAGCAAAGTTGTTTCGAGCCGGCGTTTCGACAAGCAGGCTTGTTTTCTGAAAGACTGAAATACAATTATAGCCTTAAGGATGACAAGTCCGCTGTCATGATGTCTGCTCGAGAGAAACTCTGTTTATAGATTTTCTTCTTCATATAAATTTACGTGACATTTTAGTGTACGCCGATGCTGGCAATCTTTCTGGTCATACGAAGGTGTAGGCCTGACATAAGGACACGGAATAAAAGAAGGTTGGTGGGTAAGCGCGCACATGAGCAAGTGTTTAAGATACGAAGGTCGGTGTGTACCCCCTTGCGTGATTGGCGCACCCCGAGTTTATTCCTTTATCCTGCGAACAACGAGTTCAAATTTCTGTCGTCGCAAACAATTAAGGACATTGGACTGACAACTGGAAAGACAGTAATTTGCAAGCTGTGTTGTGTTGGTGCTATGGGCCGATCGGTTTATGCTCGTACAGGAAGCCACGCTTGACGCACATGTGATGTCTGCCTTATAAACTTGAGCGAGCAGCATTGCATTCAAAAAGGAAGGAATGGTTTGGAAAGTGTAAGTGAACAGTTTCCGCTAGTCCGTATGTGTGAGTCGGTGGCCGGTTACTGAACATGACGCAAGTCTGAAGTTGCGCAATTCATTAATGTAGCATAGCTGCAATTGAATGTCCACGTGGTGACATGAAACATCTATTATTGTCTTAAGAGTAAACGCATATCTTTTCTCGCGATTATGAATTGTTGAATAAGGAATGATGCCAAATGCAAGGTTTCGACAATCAGGTGCACTATTCTTTGTCAGGACAGCAACAGCCTCCTTTAGTAGCGTGTGTGTGAACGTTTGCTCACTCTCCCACAACATCTAAACTTGTCTTGACAAGGGCAAGTCCAGTACGTAAATGTCGAATTGTTGGATGCGCCGGCATTCCCTGCTCTACGATGTTTCAGCGGGTCAAGCTTCCATTCTCCCCTGCACTTCCGCTTTCTTCCAGTATGTTATCTTGCGCGTGATTTACGCATTTCAACTGCCCTTTCATCATCAGGAAATGCTGGACGAGAACGACAAGAAGGCTGAATTTTTGAAGGAGCAATTGCAATGCCTGCGTGAGAAAAATCACCGTTGGAAAGAGGTGACCATCAGGCAGGCCATAATGTGGCAAGCTAAATCACCCTGCGGGTACGAAATGTTGCGGAGGTCTGGGTGCCTCACCCTTCCAAGTCGCATGACACTGAAGCGTTACATTGGCTACTGTACTGGAGCAGTTGTTTCGTCGCTAATGAAGCAAAGGCTGCACACGGAAAGCACACACTTGTCCGAACGGGTACGTTACTTCGATCAGAATTATTTACAATATGCACGCGAATAACGAAGGAAGCAGCGCACGCGGCAGTGTTTGACTGATCAAAATACATGCTAGTATAGCCGAATGAAAGTGATTTAAAGTGAATAAACAGGGACCAGACCTGTGGCAAGGATTACTCGAACGTAAGATGTATTGTTTAAGAGTATACGGCAGTGCGCTATGTTTGCTCTAAACCCTAATCATTTCTGTTAAATTATGGGTCATGTACGGAACAACAAAGAAGGTTATTTATATAATTAACTGTCTCCGCCGATATATAACGCATGTCTGTTAACAGTGAATTCCCCCCCCCCCCATTTTTTTTGTTAGGAAAAAATGGGCTCTTTGATTGTGGATGAAATGTCTTTAAAGCAAGCACTGACGTACGAAAAAAAAAGGAGACAAAGTCCATGGCCTAGTCGAAATGGGAGGCCTAGAAAAAGAAGTGGGCATTCAGAACGAGCTGGCCACACACCTTCTCGCCTTTGTATTTGTAGGCTTATCAACGCACTACACGTAAGTGAATCATCACTTTGTCTATCACTATACGTTTCGCTGTGACTGAAAGACTAACCCCACCTATAGATATAAAAAGAAAACGTTGTCTTTAATTAACCAATGATGTGCTATTCCGCGACCAGGGCTGAAAGTCTGGGGAGGGGCAGGGGGAGTCGTCTTCTATTTTTTAAGGAGGGCTCCCCCCCCCCCCTTTCCCCCGGCAAGTCAACTTTAGCATTGTGCACTTATTTGACAAGCGCTCGAGATGAGCAATTGGCTCTCCTCCTCTCTCCAACGGAGTGAGATTTTAAGCCCAGCTGACACCGACGCTACAGAATACTGCTAATTTTTATCTTTTTCAGGCTACCCGTGGGATATTATTTCACGCAGTCAGTAAAAGGAGACCACCTGCATCAACTAACACTTGAAGTAATTAAGTCCATCGAAGAAGCAGGATTCCAAGTGGTCCGACTTGTAGCTGACAACCACGCTTCGAACAAAAAGATGTTCACCATGTTAGGGAATGGTCGTATGATGCCAGTTGTGCCGTAAGTTGCTAAGTATATATTTTTGCTCTCAGCTCGCATTAAGCTGTGCGCAATGCCTAGTGTAAATATTTTTTTATATGTATTCGCAGTGTGCCCTCAATGTATGCATGGATCGAATCCCAGCTGCGGCTGCTGCTTTTCCGATGGAGGCGGAAATGTTGTAGGCCCGCGTTCTCAGATTTGGGTGCACGTTAAAGAACCCCAGGTGGTCGAAATTTCTGGAGCCCTTCACTACGGTGTCTCTCATAATAATATGGTGGTTTTGGGACGTTAAACCCCACATATCTATCAATCAATGTATGCACGCGCATGCATGCCGTGTTTGAGTGAAAAAAAA
Source organism: Rhipicephalus annulatus (assembly GCA_013436015.1). NCBI lineage: Eukaryota > Metazoa > Arthropoda > Arachnida > Ixodida > Ixodidae > Rhipicephalus > Rhipicephalus annulatus. The sequence goes on along the minus strand of WOVY01000273.1, from coordinate 156,276 downwards.
AAAAAAAAGACTTGGTCGCACAAAAAAAAAAGCCTGTATCAGCATCAGAGCCCCCCCCCCCCCTTCTTTTTTTTTAATCAGCGCTGCCATATAAGAAAGCCGTGTCCATAACAAGATTGCTATCAACAGTACAATCGCTGTAAATAGCCCGTCTTTACAAATCAATTGACGTTACGCGTTTGCGTAATGTATGCGCACCTGCATGCGACTGTATGAATGGGTGAGTATACTTAAAGTTTCGGAAGATTTAAGGTGTAGGTAATCTCAATAAAACACACACACAGACCTGCAGGATCATGGCATGAGTGGAGAAATTTTATAATAAGGTAATAATTAACAACGCACACGTCCTTCGAATGGCTAACATTTACATTACTTTGGTAAAAAACAGAAAACCGTATATGCAACTAATTATTCACACCGCAAACGCCGCCTTTCTCCAATTTATTTATTCATTTTTTTTTGTTGTTGTTGCAGACATCCAATGGATATGAATCGGAGGCTCTTCCTTTCTTTTGACCACTGCCACATCCTGAAAAATCTCCGCAACCAGATGTTGTCCACCAAACGCGTTCTGTTCAACAATGGGCATTACTACAGCCCCACGTATTTGAGAAAGTTGCTGGACATAACAGAAAAACAGTCGTCGTTCAAGCTTGTTCGGAACCTTACGCAGAAGCACGTTTACCCGACGAACTTCGAGAAATTAAGCGTGAAGAGGGCCGTTGAAGTGTTCTCTCCACAGGCATGTATAAGAAAAGGTGTAAACCCATTTAGCGTTAGTGTCACACACTCCCAGATTCTCTGTATTCCTTGTAGACATCACAATGCGTGACGCACACAGGTCATGCAGGAAATGCCTTTTCGTTAGCTGTAAATTATGTATGCTTCCTGCAACCTGTATTACACAAAAAAATACATCTAATTGAGCTAGAATCATGCTCGCAGTTTTCTATCAGTAGTGACGTTTATACTTCTCAAATTCTTTGGCGCGCTCGGGCAAACTTTTATGCGCTAATATTACGCCACAACTCATTTTACATCATATTACGTCAAGTGAATGTTCATGCAGAAGCAGAAAAAAATTTTGCAGCTTTTCGTTCAAATGAAGCAGTACAAAACTGCCTTTTAATAGTAATTCACCGCAAACGATACGTGAATATTCATGTTAGTTTCTGGTTTATTTGTTTGTAGAACCCAAACGGAAGCAAATGGTGAAAATGTAATTCAATACGTATATAACTGCTAACATATTTATCAGTATGGTCACATAAAAACATGCACATGAGCTGCTGCTACTGCTGCTGCTAACAGCGCATGGTTATCTGAACATACAATTTCCCTTTCTTAACGAATGTACCTGCGCGTATTGCTTACCACACAATAATTACGTATCATTAGAGCTTCTATAAATATATGTTCACTAACACAAACTCACTTAAAAGTGCACGTTATTGATGACTGCAGTGCCACTTGTAACTCGTCTCACTTGCTGTATACGAACGTCCAAGCTTAGAAACCTCTCTCTAAATAATTCCGATCATTTTTAATATGTCGCGTCTCCTTGGTTTCTAGGTGACATCGGCCTTACGATACCTCTTACAATACGGCCGCAGATTTGGCATTTTCGGGTTTGAAGACTGCCTGCCAACCATCGAGCTGATGGAAATGATATTTAAATGGTTCACCATACACAACATAAGAAATACAACCTTCCACGTAGTAAGCCGGGACCAAAACAGGATGCCGTTCAGTTCCCCAGATGATGACAGGTACATTCCATTTATCCCGCTAGGTTTCATATTTTCTACAATAAACTGCTTTATTTTCAGGTTGATATGGCTGGAGCAGGAATTTCTGCCCTTTTTCGCAGCATGGAAAGCCGCGGCACCACATAAGAGGGCATTCATATCTCTTGAAACATACGAAGCTCTCCAACTGACCACAATGTCCACAGTACAGTGCACACAATTTCTCATCCGTTCAGGTTTCCTATACGTGTTGACTGCCAAATTCTCCAGTGACCCTGTCGAAGCACTTTTTTCCACCATCAGACAGCTTCAAGGAAGCAACGATCAGACAGACGCCCGTGCTGCGCTTTCATCACTGCAGAAAGTCCTCGTGATGGGAATGATGCACTCATCACCAAGCGGCAGTACAGAGCAAACAACGTCTCCTCTTGGATCGCCCAGTGCAAGGCAGGCGTCGTGCTCCACAGCAGTAAAGCAAGCCGGACAACCTCTGGAAATGCACTCGCTAGTAAACCAGAATCAAGGGTCGTCAGGCGAGTGCGCGGCATCGACATCTGCTACTATAACCCAGACGATGCGGCCACATCTAGAAGCCCTGCAGACTTGCCGTGGTGCGCTTTTCATATCTCGTTGATTCCGTGTAATGGAATGATTTACATTATTTAAAAATTATTACACACCGTCCAACAATTCCCCACTATACGATATTATGCATATATTATAAACTCTGCGCTGCTTACTGTGTTACATGCAAGCCGCGTGAGGCAGCGTTTGCGTCAGTGCACGATGTAGATGAAAACATGCTTCTCAATCAGTTATACTGTGTATGTATGTAACGATAAGTCCATGGTACAAGCAGGTACTATGGCTTACATTTAAAAATATAACATGCTTTCACCAGGCGCCCACACAACTCGACTAACCGACGTCCCTTTCCCGCAATCGGGGAAGAAATTTTCGGCGGTTTTGAATCACTGTCATAACTGGCACACAGATGATGGCATGGCTCGTTGCGTTCGCCTTACTCTCTTGAGATGCTGTCCCTTCCTAATCCCGTCGTCTTTCTCTTGCTTCTTCTCCTAGATTTTTTTTTATTTTTAAACGTTTCTCCCTCAGTTTTTTTTATGTTGTTGTTTATACTATTCTCCGGACTTCTTCCCTCCTGTCGTGACAAGCTATAAATCGACGCGGAAAATGTGTAAATATTATTATACCTTGAAAAAGACGGGCTCTCCCGACGCAAACGTCGGCTGAATGAACAGTTATCTTGATGATATGTGGGGTTTAACGTTCCAAAACCACCATATTATTATGAGAGACACCGTAGTGAAGGGCTCCAGAAATTTCGACCACCTGGGGTTCTTTAACGTGCGCCCAAATCTGAGAACGCGGGCCTACGGCATTTTCACCTCCATCGAAAGTGCAGCCGCCGAAGCCGGGATTCGGTCCCGCGACCTGCGGGGTCAGCAGCCGAGTACCTTAGCCACTAGACCACCGCGGTGGGGCAACAGTTGTTATCTGAAAGCGCATTAACATCCATATATATATATATATATATATATATATATATATATATATATATATATAGATATATATATATATATATATAATATATATATATATATATATATATATATATATATATATATTTCTCATATTTTGTATACGGACACGTGTCGGTTTAATCATGCATGCTTATCTATATACTGATAAAATTCTTGCACACTTTTCATTTCTACCTTCCCACAGGTGCCCCACAGCCAGGCATAAGGGCCAGCACGCTTGGCCTTATAGCGGGCTTCCTGGTGAAAGCAGCTGAGGATTGCATTACTTGCGACGACTGCATCGGCAAAATCAAGGCTCCCAGCTCATCTGGACCAGCTACTGCTGTGATATTTAATTTAGACAGGGGAGGGCTTTCATACCCAACGATCTCATTTCTTTCCTTTGTGAGCACTCTAGAAAGGGCCGCGGAAGCATTTGCGCCATTGGCCATTTCCAAAAAGAGGCCGATGGCACTTTTTGTGCAAACTGTGCTACCTGCAGTGGCCTTGAACCCTCTTTTCAGCCATAAAGGCGCTACTAGCGAGCACCGAGAAGCCATGGCGCGGCTAGTGTTGCAAAAATTTAGCCGTCCTTTCTTCTCAAACTACGTGCGGGACAAAACAGCCAAAGAAGGAAAGAGAAAGAGAATAGCCGAAAAGCCAAAATCTCGCAAGATTTTAAAAGTTTAGTTGCATGCCTCCATTGTATCATGTACGCGCCCAGAACCTTGCTAGCACATTTTATTGAACTATGACCCAAATGCACGCAGCTCTGTACGCGTACATATGTTTTTCTTTATTGCAGACACAAGCCGTCACTGTGTGCCAGCAAGTAGGATATTCTTCGAAAGTGCAGAAACTTTGTTTGAAACATCAGCTTTAACTGGCATATTGTGGCACGCATAAGTAAAGCGACAAATGTGTTTTGTTTCATTTTGAAGTGCTGTAACATTGCTCGAATCACACGCATACACTCGCCAAATTCTTTTAGCAGAAACCTTGATATCACTTTGAGGGATCTGCTTTTCATTGACAAACGAGTATAATGGCACATTTTCAGCATGTGTACGCGCCCCAACTGCGGGTGTCGCCCTTGGGCGCTATCAATCAAACATAACCACTAGTACAACAAAGGCGGTACTATTCCGCCCTAAAAATAAGTCTGTTAATGAAAACATGCATTTCAAGTATGGCGATACTATTATTGAGTTAGTAAATTGTATAAAAATTCTTGGAGTTACATTTTCGAGCAATATGCTTTGAAACGATCGCATTTACAGTGTGCTGGGTCAGTTATCTCGCGTAGAGGGCACGGTGTACAGTGGCAAAACTGTTCTACTATACAAGGTAAAATTCTTACTTTATAAATGACTGTTCTGTTGGCATCTTGCTTATTGTTTCTTGGTATGAAGGACTACGACTAACACGCGCTTACAAAAACTGTACCTGATGCAAAAGACGTATATTAGAATAATTTTTTACTGGTCGTATGATGCTCGCAGAAGTGAATTGTTTCAACAGGCTGGAATACCACCCCTACATCGTCTCTACGATTTTAAGTTAGCATTGGTGGTCAGGCGTCAATTTCAAGAAAGTCGACATTATTTGTACGACCTCTCGAAACTGCAGCCAAATAATTTGTTCGAAACATGACATAAAGAAACATGGAAAATAAAAACTTCGAGAACAAACTACTCCACAGATAGGTTGTTCTACACAGTTTCTACGTTAATTGATAAATATGTGAAAGCTGGCATAGATTTCTTACTCTGTACCCGAACTCAATTGCACGATATACACATGTATAGTTTTCAAGATTTCTTTGCAGTTGCTACATTGTTATCATGGTTGCTATTTTTATTTTTAGAATTTGAACTTGATATTTTTGTAATTGTTGCTTAGATAACATTGCTAACTGTTTGCCAGTGCTGTCGTGCTAAAGGCGTCTGTGGGCCTATGTCAAGCTGCCTCTTTCGAAGAGCAGCTTTTACCTGCCGCTGTCCTTCATCAAACTATTGATGAAAAATAAAACATTATTATTATTATTATTATTATTATTATTATTATTATTATTATTATTATTATTATTATTATTATTATTATTATTATTATTATTATTATTATTATTATTAACTATGCTCGACAAGATGATGATAATGATGACGATAAAAACTTTATTGGGGTCGCAATGTGTTGCCCTCGATAGGCACATCACTGCCTTTACCATATCGTCTCATCGCACGGACATATAAAATCATAGAAACGCGCATCGGCCAGCGCTCCCCGTTCCAGCAGACAAACTCCCGTAGCGAAATTTGACGCACAATTTTTGTTGTGTAGGTCACAGTAAGAGTTAAAGCTTCAATTCCTGTGTCTCTCCTTGATATGCGTCCGTTGGCGTATGTGCATTATTCTCTTCTATCAATTGACTACAAGTGTAACACCTGTCGAGGGCGAGTGTCCAAGGTAAGTGCTCAACAGGGGCACTGCGTTTCACCTGACGCGTCCTAAACAACCTAAAATCAGTTTGATATTCTATTACCAATGAGTACATTATTAGTCAAAAGCTTTATGAATACTAAATTGAAGTTTTTTTAGGCTGGAATGGCAAAAAACAACCATGCAGCAAGACATTTCTACGCAAATATACAGCTTTAGAAGTCAATCAACCAGTATAGCCTAACTACTAAAATGTAACACATAGCACACGTTAGCCTTTTCAGCAAAAAACAATCACACGTATAGGCAGTTTGTCACAGAAGCAGACGCATGGTATCAGTCCGTCGCCCTCCTGCCGGCCGCACAGTAGCAGACGAACAGGTTATAGGTAGCGCCACCTACGGCGAGCGATTGAACGAGAGCGGGGACACGCGCTCCCATAGGAACCCCGCTATCTGAACAGGTCAGGAGTGTAGTAGGTCATGTGTACAAATGTGCACGCTCAAGCATCTCGTTGGAGATGCAGTTACAATTCACTCTAACGAAGCCTGATTTTACAAAGCTCCCGGTCTAACATGGCTAACCTCCCTGTCCCTTCCTCATTTATTCCTCCTCCTCCCGGTCTAACGAAATCATTCTCGTTCTCTGGCAGGAAGGCTTAGGGGTAGCTAGCATCGATAGGTGAGGAGGGCTTGGAAAGTCTTCAAAAAATCAGGCAATGAAATAATGTAAGAACATTCTAAAGGGTAGCTATAGCTCTTTGCGGCAATATTAACTCGTTGAAATGCACTAAATAACCACAACCAAGAGAGGGGACAGGCGCTGACAGCAGTTATTTGAAAGGTTACCAACCCGCCCAACTTATCGGCTCTCTGTTACTTGAGGGCACAGGGGACAATTAGAGGTGCATAAAAGACAGGAAGAGGTAGAAAATGGCTGAACACCTGACACTTTTTTCTGTAAAAAGCTTCACCCATGCAGTCCAATGAAAGCAATGGTGCTGATTTTTTCAAAGCACTAAGCTGGGGCAGTGCAAGGAGGTTATATTATATAACCTCCTTGGGGCAGTGAAAGCAAAAGAGACTCTAAATACTGACAAAAAGGAGGTTATCTAATTCGTGAATAAAATTGTAAGCCGTTCTTGCCGACGAAAGAAACTGTCGAGGTGACTTACTGGGAATCACAGTGGGAGAGAGCAACCGCCTTGCATTAGCTTCCAGCGCGCTCGTCGTATGGAGATGGCCCTAGCTGCAGAATTTCCAGATACTCATATAGGCACCGCCATCATAATCGACGGAAAGTGGGAAGGGACAGGGGTTAATCCCCTCTTCCCCTGCCTCACCCGGTGAAAACTGCTGGACTATAAATAAAGTTTAGTCATCCATTCATCCAATCTTCAAGTACGCTCGGAGTTATATGGATATGACGCATGCTTTTAACGCTTTGTTTCATTTCACACCGGCAAGTGCGCGGGGATGATGAAGGGGCGCAATGAATATTTACACCAGTTAGTCAGCGCGTTCTGGCTTCTTTCTTTTTTTTCCGAACGCGCGGCTTACTTATAATGTGATCGCATGCAAGCGTGTGGGTACGTGGCGGCATCCCGCGGCAGCCAGGGTAACTATGCTGCGCACGATCTTCAATTAAGCTTATGGCCGTGAATATGGGCACATGGCTTGTCGTGGGCATTTGGGTTATACGACATCATTTGTAGAAAAAACAGAGGGAGATTTCTAGTTAGAGATATAATCATATATTTCATGCCACGTGCAAAATTGCTGCCACCTGTCGGCCGTCGCCTGCATAGCCGCCATGTTAGAGGCTCAGCGCGGAGCAGTACGCACAGGTACGCGTGTGTTTACGTGTACGTATACGTTGGGCGTGTATTGGCAGATAATCGCACTGCGGACGTATTGCTGCGACCCTTCATTCACACAGTGAGAAACTTAGAATGACAAAAAAAAAGTAAGCCGTAAATTTCGCACCTTGTTCTTTTTTCAAGCCGATGGTGTTTCCAGCATGCGATCCGGCCCGGCTACAACTTCCGAAACATGTGTTTGCGTTCGCCTTTCTAAGCAAATAAGACGTGCAATAGCATTTGTACTTGTCTCTCTGGCTTTTGAAGTAGCACTGAATTAGAAAGAAGATGCATCCAAGATGAAAATATTTTTCTAATATACAGAATAATTAAGTCATTTCTAGGCCAGTTGGATCGCTCAAGAGCCTTTGCTGCTAATACAATGTATATATATATTGTGACTGCAAGTCTGTGAGATTTGTAAGTGAGTTTGACAAGACAATACTTTTGTTGCTTACACATATCTACGCTATATGCCTGTCTTCAAACATTTTCATCCTTTGGTAAAAAAACAAACAAGGCAGGCAGTTCACCGAGCCGCAAAATTTTATTGTCAGCCTGTTTGTTCAAATACACTACACAGAGTGGGTTACACTTGTGTGACCTTGTGTTGCAAAATAAGGGTAGAACACTTGCACGAAGCCGAAGCGAAGAGAGGTGGCAGGGCCGTGTGCAGAGACGAACATACGGAGACACAGGGTGGCAACACTCGACGTATGATATGTTCACTGAGACAAAATGACCACACAAACTGCCCTTGCAACAAGCCCTACGATGCTGCTGGCCTCCAACCAAACACATGCACGCACACACGCACTTCCGGTTAGGGGAGAAGGGGGGGCATGCAGAGAGGCACTAACGCTGGACAACCTGTACAAAAAAAGATGCCTAGGCCTTAGCTGCTGGAAAGCTCGGCTCGTTGGTGGTGAGACACCTCAAGGTTCGAGAAAAGAAAACACTGAACTGGCACTATGGAAACTTCAACCGGAAGAGGAGCGGAGAACACAAGTGGTATGCCACCTACCCGAGGATTCCCGTTTGCCCACGCTCCGGCTCTTCAGTTTCCTATTCAAGCAACTTGACACATGTACACAACATCCACAGTCTGTTCTCTGACAGAGACAGCTAGCTAAGCTGCCTTGACAGTGTCAGTCACTCCTGTTGGCTCAATGAATTTCGCGTCTTTCACAACACAAAGTGAAGGAAGGAAATTTGTTTAAGTAGACACGCACGCTTTACAAATAAATTATTTAGCACGCTGTTCTTGTGACCCTCTTTCTCAGCTGCAATTAAAATCCTTGTGTTGGTGGTGGCTACTAAGCTTCAATTCTGCACATGAGCACACCTCGGTGCTGCAGTGAAGTGGAGACTGCGGACGAAAAGTTCATTTGCACGCACACACACGAGCTGCCAACACATTGCTAGAAATTCGCTAGATGCAGAGTGCAGTTTTCACTCCACTGCTCCACGAGTTTATCCTAGGGGGCACATTTAATGCTGCCTCTTCGGAAGAAGTGTCTCAAGCTAAGTGCCTTGCATGGTCTTGTTGACATAAGTCACACCCTTCTTGTAAATGGTACAACAACTACCCCAGTCTGGCTACTCCCACTGTCATCTGCTCCTCTCCCGGGCCATGTCCCTTTAGCGCCAGCCTTGCTCTCGGACTTTAAGACGCCTAAGCGGCCGCAACGGAGCCTATGTACAGGAAGAGAGAGGGTCATGGTGTGTTGTATTCAGTTGGCCTCAAAGTACTTGTAGGTGGGGTTCTCGTAACCATTGACCTGCATGGCCGTCAGATGGCGCTCCTCTGGAGAGGCCGTGGGTCCTCCTCCCACCTGCAACAGAAAGCAGCAAACACATCAATGCCAATTCCAGTGTTGGACAAGTTGTATGTGTAGAGCAGGAAGGTAACAAAAATAGCACTCTGTATGTGCAGGCAAACTGCTCTCTGCATACAAGGAGCGTGAGTCTGGGGGCATAAGACATAATATCTAAACCTAAACTGCTGAGACGACACACCGCAGCAGAAGTAGACTCAGTATGAACGCAGTTCAGCTGGACAAATATGTGTGTCATCCCAAGCAGAGTATAAGCTAACAGAATACCTCTGCTTACGAAAAAGGGTGCTTTCAATATCCAGAAGTGAGTGTCCGATAAACGCACTGGACAATAAAAGCCTAAGTTGAGCTACATGTGTCATAATGAAACTAAAAGGCTGATGTATAAAACCGAGCCATAAATGTTTATGATAGGAACATGAAACGGAAATCTGGTACAGTCGAACGTCGTTGTTCAGAACTATAAGGAGATAAAAACTAGAGTTGAAATTAGCAGAGCCACTTCATTTAGCAGTACAGCACGCAGTACAACAGGTGGACACTCATCACACTATAGCCTCATTACAACAGACCTCCACAGTGAAAAGAATTTTGATCTGTTGTAAAAAGAGTATGTAAAATCAAAGTACTCTTGCAACAGACTTCAACGCGAATGCTGAATGGGTCTGTGAGAATCAGAGAGCATTACATGGCAAACGAATTTATTCTCGATGGGGGCATAAACAAATTGATTTATTGAAAACCACATTTTCAGTTTATGTAGCTTTTCTATACGATTCCAAAATATCTTCATCGAAAACTGCATAGGAGTGCTGTAAAAGTTGTTTGAACCTACTGAGGTAGCAATAATTATTGTTAAAGTTGAGAGGAAAAAAAAGTGTCCACAAAGTAGTAGTTTGAAAATTGTTCTACTAGAAGGTAGTGCTCAAGAAGGTAGTTCCTAGAAGGTAGCGTTGCTGCAGAGCTTTTAAATGTGCGCATCTTCACAAGGAGGCATGCGCATAAAGGCTCCCTAGTAGATGAGCTGTAATTTCTGAAAAAATGCTTTTTTTTTATAGTTCTGCAATAATTTTTGCCACTTGCAGGCACAAAAACATATTACAGTACTTCTATGTAGTTTTCAGTGAACATACTGACACGTGCATGCAACTGTGACTCTGGCACAAGCGCTGAAACGACACCCAAAACAAGCAAGACCATTATGGTGTCGTTGTGGGTTGAACGCTTGAGCTGCCCGCTTGGTCGGCTATACTGTGCGCTCTGCGCAGCATTAGCAGTCAACGAATAAATTTTCCCCGCAACAACTTTTTGGTGGAAATTCTGGGTGTCGGTCTCGGGCATTGTGGCTGGACAAAGGTGGTGTCCACTGAGAAGTTCCACAGCCAGGTAATTTGAATACCTCACAACAATACTTTGGAATCGGATAGAAAATGGGCCACAAAACTATAAATATGATATTAAAAAAGGAAATATTTCATGGCACCAGTGGGAATAAATCTGTTTACCACTGCCGATTCTCTCCGGCTAAAACAGACCCATTCAATGTTTACATAAAAGTCTGTTGTAACCCCCCCCCCGTACCTGAGTTTTACATAGTTTTTTTACAACAGACCAAAGTCATTTGTAATATCTTTTGCAATGAGGTTATACAGTAATGGGTAACGCATAGTCTGCATCTCCTTTTCTTAAGAAGATAATCTTAAAGGCTTAGCTTCATTTCTTTGCGTTATCGAAGTAAACATATAGACAAGAAAGCTAGAGATGGCAGAGGCATTTTTACACTGAAAGTAAGTCCTACAGCCTGGACTGACCTGTACAAACCCACGAGCATGGGGTGAGCGTTGGCGTCTGAGCAGCACCGCCCCAACGAGCAGTGCGGTGAGTAGTGCAACTCCAGCAAAGGCAAGTGTGATATAGACGCTGCCACTCCACTTGAGCCTGCCCAACGCATCAGCGTGCGAGGGCCGCCGAAGTGTGTACGCAGGTTCGGCATGCTGCAGCAGTTGGCTCTGGGCATGCGCCGGTCGAGCAGTCGGTGCCGCAGGGGCCATTGGTGCAACCGGAGGGGCTGGCGTGCTGCTGCTGGCTGGCAAGATGCTCTCATCTTCCACAGACTCGGAGTCTTCTGCAATGAGACACAGAGGTCTATCAACAAGGTGTGTGGACTGAACATTCCAGAACAAATCGCGATTCACCCCTGCAGAGCACACAAGTGCTGCTTCTAGGCCTGAATGTAGTGCAGCGTCTATACGATGCACTAATACAATAATTTAGTAAAAAAAAAAGTGCGTCCTGCCCTCCACTCAAACACTTGTAAGTTAACCCAACCAAGAAAATGGAAGCAAGCTCACTTGAGAGATTAAACTGCTCACGACCATACAAAACAAGCTATTGTGACTGTCTCACAATGCATATATTTGGTGAGTAGTTAAAAAAGACTCTAGTGTCAGTTCGCGATTTTGAGAAAATCTTTTACAACTGAGTGTTAAAGCCAAGGTCTGCCGTGTTTCGTAGACAGAGAATGCTCGTCATCATGAATCATCGCCCAAGAACTCGGAACAGATGGTCGGCAAGAGAAGCTGCAACTCGTGGTGCTTGCCGCCTGCGTGTTCTCTTGTTAATTTTTAATGAACCAGTTTGGTGAGTAGTAGTAGGATTTGCCAAATTTCTGTGGCAAATATGTACGTGCTATAGGAGCTTTAAATAGCAGATCCGTTATGTTTGAGGTTTGCCAGCAGGCACAGAGAGAAAGAAATGAAAGAGCAGAGACTTAAAAAAAAAAAGATAAGCAAGCATAGCCATGTATAATAAGTATTGCAAGAGGTGAGAAAGAAAGGGGTGTACATTATTAAAGGGCTCGTTTTATTTGTCTGTCCTCAATAAAATTGTGTATAGGAGGTGGGAAAGAGTAAAGCCTAGCAAAGCTGGGAAAACCCAGGTTCCCACGTGATCTGCTGCGACCCAGCCTTGCATGACTTAGTGCAAGCTGTTCTACTTTTTTCTAACCAGAAACAGATAAGAGGTACTATTTGCCCCCAACCAACAAAACTCCCATTTTCAAGCATTATAACAACATAATGAGTAAAACTTAATGAACAAGTCTTCTTGAAATCTACAAGGTCAAACAAGAAAGAGCATTCTTACAATTCCGTAAATATGCCACCATCAACTCCAAATAGAAGTAGGAATTGCATTTTAAAGAAGCAGAGCTAGTTTTTGCTCAATAGCGTATTACTTTATAGGCACGCACATACACATGCACTGAGGAAAGCTAAGTGAATTATCCACCCTGCTACCTTGTTACCCGCCATAGTCCTGAAGTGCTTTCGGGTGTGGACATTGTTATCACATGGTCGCACTAGACGGTTGAATTATTGCCGTGCTTAGCCCGAAGAATGAGAGCAGTTTCGTAGTACTAGTGGTTTGTGCCTACTTATGCAGCCTTCCCAATATGTAAATTAATAACCATTTTACTTTATTGTGTAGCATTCTGCAATTGGTGTTAACCACAGTGTCAGTTTATTGGTGCTCACTGTGAATAACTGCCATGTTTCATGCAATTTATCAGCTACATCTGATTTTTTGGCTACTCTGAGTGAAGAGCTTGGTCCAAGCAAGGCGTACCAGCTGTGGTCGGGGGTGGTGGCGGGGGTGGCAGCAGAGGTTCGCTACTGGTGGCCCCCCGCAGCGTGCCCCACAGCTGGCCAAGGCGGGTCTTGAGCGATTGGGGCAGCATGTCCAGGCTCTGGTTGGCGAGGCGGTCCAGTGAAGTCAGGTGGGCCCGCACTTCCTCGGCATCCCCTCCGTGCTGCCGGTACGAGTGCAGCGTGTGGCTGCGGTCCTTCTCAAGAGCACGCAAAAGCCGCTCCAGGCAACGCTCCACACGCTTGGTCTGCATGTGAAAGAGCCACATGGGTGATGAAACCAAACTTTGGTATGCTTCACACTGGTGCAAAATGCATTTTGTGAAAATGGGGATATAAAATAGCTGCACTGATTACCTTGAAGGATTTTAGTTTCAGGCAGTGCTTATGGGGAAAGCCTGCCATGCAGCATACACCCAACACAAACATAAAGCACCGTATGACATACCACTTAATGGAAGAGAGAAAGTAACCCCTGAGGTTGTCAACTGACAATTTTCACATGAGATACAAAATTCAAGAAAGGGAAAGTAGGCTCAAGTTGTGCTTGTGGCATGTCTTAAACGAGTATTTACATGGAGATTAGAAACCAAGATAACTTGTCAGACTCATGTGGACACAAACATCATCAAAATATCAGTGTCTAAAGTATAGCGGTAAGCAAATACTGAATTTTCGAACTTAATCGAATACAAATCTAATAGCAGAGAAACTGTATTGAATACGAACATGATTAATACTATCTGAATAGTTTCTGAATATTAAAGCAAACATTCTCAATAGACCCCTGCAATTTCAGAAAATATTATTTGAAACAAATATTTGCAAGTTGAACAAAAAAAAAACAATTTGATTACTTTATTCAACAAAACATACCATAAATATCAAAGCTGCGGTAAGCTCGCCTAATGCATCAACTTCAGTCTGCAAGGTATTTACCAATCGTAGGCTGAAATACAGAAGTGACTGCCATATCCAAGGTGCTGTTTTGTCTACAACTTTTAAATAAAACTGACATAAAAATTGAATAATGTTCAACCAAACACACATATAAATATTAGGCATGTGCAAATATTTGAACAAAAACTAATTTGGATGTGTATTGATTAACTTCGCACCGAAATTAAATTATTGTGAATTTCAAAAGAAACGAATGAATAGATGTATACAAGTCCATATGTAACACCCTTGTAAAGGTAATTTCATTGCAGTAGAGAGGTACTATACTGTAAGTACACCTTTCCAAGGATAATATACACTGCTGCAAAGCCCCACTTCGAAGTTAAATTTATTTATTTATTCATCAGACTTCCCTCAGTGCCAAAAAGCATCACAGAAGGGGGGTTACACAATACATAATTGATAATAAATATATATTTACAGCTTTTGTAACACAAGAGGAAAAAAAAAGATAATGTATCAAGAATTGTACTCCACACTCAAGAATTAATGATAACAACTAAATTAAATGAACTGTAGTGACAAATGCGGGCTCTGCTATAGAAATGACGAAGAAGACGCTTGTGCTGGCGGAAGCCCGATGCTGCTGCAGCTGCTGCTGAAACCGCTGGTTGCTGTCTCGGTGCTATTAGGCCCATTAAACGGTTGCTTCCCCCCGGTTTGGCATCTTGACAGTATTCTTACATTTGGTGAAGAGTGTTACCTTCACATTTACCCTCACACATTACCCTCATGTTTACACTCAAAAATCGATATAATGAACTCGGATATAACAAAATACTGGTTATAACAAAGTAAATGAAAAATAGTCTTGCAATAAATAGTGTTAAGAATAAACCTTTATAAGGAATTTTCGGATATAACAAACTTATTTTTGTGTAAGATGCAACTTTGTTATAATGAGGTTTGAGTGTATTTATAAATGCTTGTTATGCCGGCTTATAATCTCTTAAGTATAGTAAAGTTCATGATGTACGGTGTTTTACACATTATAACTTGCATTCAACTGCAAGTCAAATCCTGTTACCATTCAGCTACTACCACTTTTTTAGAACAAAAAAAAAAAAGACATTTGCTCATGCCTCGTTTCAATTAAAAAAGAAAATATTGCGTAGGTTAGTTGTGTCATGACAAAATATGCTCATATTTCTTTATAATATGCGATGTATACTATTCAAATTTGATTTTGAATTATTTGGACAAAACCACTATTCGCTTTGAATAAGCTTCGAACACAAATTTTACTATTCTCACAAGCCTACTAGATATGTAATAAAACAGATAAGCCACTTATCACAAGTGCCTTCACACCAAAAGCAACTAACCATCGGTGCTGAATACTGTAGCTTCAAGAACAATTAGCATGGACATAACACCTGGCTCTGTTATTCATGTACTCAAGTGAAAAACTTACTGAGTGCAGCAGTAATTTCTTCCTTCAATTATTACAACACATAGAGGAAATGATGACCCTTTGCTTTTTGAATGTTTCATTCCTTTGGGATTTTCCTATCAGTGCTCAATACTTAAAAAGTATTAGAAAAATATTTCTTATTTTGAATATGCGCTATTTAAGTACTGAATCGAATAGCACGCCATTTGATTTGTTATTCGAAATTTCCCAATATTTGCACACCCTTACTAATGTAGCCTACACTACACAGAAAATAAATTTAAAAATGTGTGCCATGCAGTTAACTGCATGCGAAACTGAGTACTTCGCGACACCAACATCAACTGGTTCTGGACGTGAACTAATGTATCAAGTTCAGCTAATTGGAACATACTCCCGATGGTCAGCACGAAAAAAAGGACACGAAAAACATGGAAGTACACGACACAAGCGCAGTCTAACAACTGAACACCTACATCGCGAGTTTGTGTTCGCCACCATGCTCCTCGCAGACACTTATACCACCTCAACTGAGAACACACAGAGTAAGCACACTGGACCACTGTCTCACCCTTGGTGGCTTCTCCTGCAGCGCATGGTGGTAGCAGTCGAGGGCTGCCTTCTTGCGCCGGTTGAGGGTAGTAAGCACCCGCTGCCGGTGCATCGCTGCCAGGCGGTGCCGCTCAGCCGACCCCTCGGCTTCCAAGGCCTGCACCGTCTTCTGGAATCGTGCACTCATCTTGCGTCGGAATTCCTCGGCACCTTTCGGGTCCCGTGCCTTCATTGCCTGGTAATGCTGCTCCAACTCGCTCCACTCTCGCATCACCCGTGTCACCTGAGTCAGTCATACAGAATGAATTGCGTTACGTTGCTTGACAGCTATGTAGTAGAGCACACAATGCACACCCAATGAAAGCCCACTACTGGGCCAGAATGGACTTGGGAAGTGTTTATTGCTGGCCTGTCCTTAAAAGCTTCGCTAATCAAAGAGTCGGTTCCAAGATTACTGCAGTATCTCTGATGCCTAGAGGTATAGCCAAGCGTACAGGAAACAAACCATCGCTCATCATTTGTGCAGAAAAGGGTTCCTAGCTCTGGCCATGTTCTGCAGCAAATATTTTATCACAGTGAAAGAATATCACTTCAGCTTATGGGTCCTTTATTTATCAAGTAGTGATGCCTACTGCTCAGGCACCTGATACCGTTTATGAGCCAAGCTGACAAAGGGTACGCTAAGCCAGACGCTACTGAGCCACTGACCTGCGCCCGGTGGCTCTCCTGGAGGCTGTGCTGCGCCGCACGGAATGCTGCGTGCTCATGTCGGCTGTCGTAACGACTAAGGTACTGCTCCACTGGTCCCTCTGTGGTAGTTGTGGTGGTTGTGGTGGTCGTGGTTTCATCATCGTCATCCTCCTCATCACTGTAGTCGTCGTCGTAGTCATCCTCACTAGAAGTGTCCTTGCCTGCACAACAGAGTGATATTTCAGCACAGGTGCACTGCATATGCGATGACCTCTGGAAAAAAAAAATGCAGACTGGTGCTCTGATTTCCACTTTTTAGGTCTCTGGAGCAGATTCTGAAAGGCCAGCTGCAGTATTTTTTGGAAATTTAACATTAGTTTTTTTATTGCTACACACTATAGCATCGCGAAAATGCAATATTGTTCCTGAACTTGAAGGGGAGACTGGAGTTTTTTTTTTTTTTTCAGGCCATTTCTTTTTTGAAAGTCATCGACCAGACTACCTTTAATGTTATCAATAAGCCGGAACCGAAAACGACACATCAACATCATTGATGGGAATAACCTCAGAGATCAGATGCTGAAATGGTAGATCCAAATGCAAAAGTAAAGCATGATGGCTGTTATTCCCCATGGGCACAGCCACACAGAATATTTTAGTGCAGTCCAAATGAAAAAACATGGGGCACAAAGGCCTCGAACGTCAGCAATGTCTAATAGCCAATTAATACAAGGCATTAAAACAACAGAGTCCGAAAATAGTCACACAGTCATATCTTTCTTAAAAGGCATTTCAGGACCCACTCAACGAACACAAGATGTACCAGTTGTCAATGAATAGTGGGTTGGTTGGAACATCTCTGCACTTGGTTGGTGTCAGCTCTTTATTAGAAGAAGCACATCAGTTTATACTCAACTAGTAATATATTAATACGTGTTAGGTAGCATAATGGAAGAACTCAGCGCTCTATCTGAATCTCTAAGCTAAATTTATGGTTTGCCAACATTACTTTGAAAGGTTGCTTGAAACATGTTCGTTTGCCTGCATTGTGAACAAGTGCATGTAGATGACAGACAGAAAAACATTGATGCAAATGTACGATATTATCGCTAGATTACAGGGTAACAGTGACTAAAAACTTGAACTCATTATTGCTGCTGCCCAAGGAGAACGCAACAAAGCTTTTGTGATCTCTTACAGTATTAATTTTTTTTTAATGCATCATTATTTTTAGTCTAAGTTCCTTTCTGATAAAAGCATTCCCTAGGCAAGGAGAGCTTGTGTGCCTTTAAAAGTAGCAATATAAGAACCACAGCATCCGTAAAAATTGAATCTTTTCTTCCCACACTGTCGTCCTAATGCAGAATTGCAGTCATTCTTTATGTTGGTTGAACATTCATGCACATGCTCAGATTTTCGGTATTATAGTACATGCCTGAGCCATGAAAAATGATCTTTGCCCTTTTCACCCCATGTGCATGCAACAACTCAAGGAAGCGACCACACGCATAGTTGCAGCTCTCGCTCAATCAAAATTAGGACCACTTGCATCGCAGAGAGGTTAGTGTGCCTCCCTCTTGCAACAAAAATGGCCTCTTGTTGCAAATTATTGCCAATTCACGTTTCATGTATACTTATTTTTTTATTTATTTTATTTTTATTTATCCAATACTGCAGACACGTAGTCCAAGCCGGGAGAGCAAATAAAATGGTACAACAGTGAACATGTAGAAAACGAAAAGAATAAATGAAACAAGAACACTAATACAGAAATAAAGTCAATACATTTGGCGAAACGCTATACAAACAAATTAATAATATTCAGCATTTCGGTGTCAATTTGACTACACAATTCCATTCAGTTATTGTACGAGGGAAAAAGAATTTTTAAATGTATTCGTTCTCACGAAGTAGGGTGTTAATGCATCTTGTCTACAGTGACAAGTGGTTCGGGTTAATAGGGGCGACAGATATAGAGTCTAGGGGTGCATTTTTCGTGTAAACTAGTTTAAGAAATTTGAGTCTGTGTTTCTGTCTTCTCATATCGAGTGGTTCAATGTAGTTAGCATTCATAAGTTCTGTGGGTGAATCCTGTCTTGAGAATTCGTTAAATATAAATCTTAAATGATTGAATAATTAAGTACAGCAGTAAAACATTTTCGCCACCATATTAGGATTCCTAGTCTGTCTTCTTTCGATGGCCGATACAATGGGCAATTCTCAATAACCACCATATATTACCCTTGCATGCTTGAGAACACCACAATACAGCAACGACACAGTGCAGCATACACACCTTGCGAGTCCCTGTCAGACGATGGCGACGAGGCAGGCGGGCAGCAGACAAACTCCACTCCAGAGAAGATGTCGACACCGCAAGGCAGCAGCATGGCGAAGCTGCGCAGACGCATGGCGCGTCCCCGACAGCTCTGCGCTGCTGTGCGGTTCCATTCATCAAAGCTCTGGCACACACTCTGGTTGTGTATGTGGTCAAAGAGGCAGTGCTCGGGCACCAGCAAGGCGTCACTCTGGAAGTCACCCTCGAGGCACCTGTAGGGCTTCACCCAGTGCACACTGCCCTCGCCACCAGAGCAGCGCTGGCCTGCCTTGCACCAGCCATCGAGGCGGTAGTAGCGACTCGACTCCACTATGTTGCGGATGTCGCGCTTGGGGTACACCTGTGAGGTTAACCTTTAGTTAACTGCAGGGACATTTTCTTTGGGGTAAATTGGCAATAAATCAGCAGCATGCTCTGGCACTCAAGCAACCTAGGCAGAGCTCCAGGGTTGGCAATTGTCTTTGTTTTTATTGCTCGCCTTTATCACTGACATACATTAATTGTGCACCAGGCAACTGGCATATGCAGTGCCTCATTGTCTCCGATCAGAAAGATTTATTGGTGAGCCTTATTTTGTAGGTCATGCCAAGAAGGCATGCAATCTTAGTTATATGTGACTTTGGTCAGCAGTAATTACAGCATTATTAAATAAACAACACACATATAAACAAACAAACAAACAACCTAATCTTAGCTTATTTAGACAAATGCAAATACTTCAGCATCGCCGCTAGGTGGTACTGCACATACCATGTATGTTACGTATTTTGGCAGTTGCAATCTAATGTCTTGCTACAGTGCTTCAATGTTTATTGCATCAATGTCAACAGTCATCCTCAGATGGTTCCCTTATGGGACCTCCCTTATTGCAAATATCTTAACTGAATAGTTGCGCCATGATTCTTGGTAAAGGCTCACCCACCTTCCGGCAGTACTCGAGGATGCTGAGCTTCTCTCGGGTGCAGACTGCTTTGGGGTCAGGGTCCGAGACCCATCGCTGATTCTCACTCAGGTACTGGTTGCTGAGCCGCCCGTGACCGCACAGCAGAGCCACCATTGGCTGGAAGTGGCCCACATCTGGCTCCACACTCGAGCCAGACGCCGCTGCTGACGCCGATGCCTGACAAGAGAGCAGAGCGCTATGAGTGCCTACTCAATGTATCGTCGAAAGCATGAGTTTTAGACTGAGAAGTGTGTCCCTATACAACTCGAAAACCATTGACGTTCAGGCGCATTCCACGTTGACCATATTTGTCAGTAAACATTGCACAGCCAAATCTATCTGTACATGATACAGTAAAACGTAGAGCTGCAATTCACACCAAAATATTTACTATTGTAGAGTTCACCAGCTGTAGCTAAAACATTCTTTTGTAGAGAACTACCATGCTTAAAGAAAGTGCATACAAATGCGAAAGACAGGTTGGGCTGGAGTTTTTGTTGTGTCAAATTTATTAATTAGTCAGAGTTTACTAAGTATAGTGAACTTGAAGCATTGTAAGCATGAGGCTAGACTCTAGTACTAAGCCTGACTTTTTTTTTCCCAAGTACTGTCAAGCTTTTAAACATGACTTAGTGTGAAAAAAAGCAGACAAATAATATCTTTAATTGTGACAAGCAGAAATTGAGTGAAAAACACCAAAGCTGGAACTCTGCCTGGCAGAAAAACAACAAAGAGAAAAATGACATACCTTGCATGAAAATAATCGTACATCATGTGTTTCCCCAAGGAAAGGGGCATTGATTGTTCATCAGTTGGCATAGGAATATATTTTCATCAAAGTGCTCCCTTATAGAAGCCCTGTCACACGAATGAAGCTTGTCATATTCACTTTCTTTTCTGTTACTGTGGAGTGCAATGATATTGTAGTGACAGTACTAATGGTAAAAATAAAGTAGTTATGCTTTTGTTTCAATGAAAGAGCTGCCTTCTACTAAGTAAACACACTATACTACAGGTCAGTGGTTCTCCAACAGGGTTTTGCAGAAATCAGAGGGGTCTGTAGAGAACAATTTATATAAAAGCCACGTACTTCACACTACACTGCTGTATTGTGCCCTCCCCTCTCCCGCCTTATTTTTGTTCCTCTCATGGCAAGTATGTCACCAGTTCTCAAAGATACCCAAAATTTCGTGGCTGAGAAACACTGCTATCAGTACTATTATTTATTCTCAGAGGTCTTATCTAATGTTTTAGTATCTAATTTACGAACAAATTTGGATTCCCTGGTGAAGTGGTGTACAGCAAACAAGTTATCAATTAACACTTTAAATTGTCTTTCCTACTATTTTTATTCACCAAGTGGGAAAGCCATGCTTTGATGCGTTTTCATGACCAGCCACCTACATGACCTGACCATGCTATGTTACTTTGTTGATAGAAAACTGGCGGACAGAAAACTGATTCCATTGAAACATTTATTCAACTGGCATAAAAATATATTTTGATGTAGACACACCCCTTATAGGAACCCTGTCACACGAATGAAGCTTGTCATTTTCACTTTCTTTTCTGGTACTGTGGAGTGTAATGATATCGTAATGCAAGTAGTGACGCTAAAAATAATGTGGTTATACTTTTATTTGGCATTTGGTCATGCTACTTTAACACCAGTAACTGTGCCTAGCAATCTACTTGGCACACTTGACATGTCCGTGGTTGCAGCGATGCAACCCTATCATGTGCTAAAAAGCTATTTCTGTATGCCAAAGCAATGAAATTTTTATCTAAGTTCTAATCACGAGAATACCGCAAGAATTTAGACCACATAAAAGTTAGCCACTAGCTAATACTAACTTTATGGGTCAAGCTTTGATGCAAGTGAATATATTTGATAATAATAAACCGTGACAATTCTCACAATTTTGCATTTGCATATACAAAAGGTCAATTATATTTAAACATACATTGAATAGTGACAAAGCAATGATTCCACACTAATAATTCTATCAAATGTTTACTAAAAGAAGCAAGAAAACCATTATATTCTTTTACAATAGCCATTACATTTGCAGAAAAAAAAAACAAGAAAAAAAAAGAATAATTTTGCCCTTCATAATGTCCTCACAATTGTTATAATATTCTGCAATAAAAGCTATCAAAGCACTCTGAGGAATGTTTTACATGATTTGGCGTTGACTGCAAGTAGAAAATATGCATGGTTCTCATAGCAGATATATTTAGGAAAATTTCCTCGCGTCTGAGCTTTTAAAAGTTTCCATGTAAAGGTGTGCAAATATTCGAACCATAATAATATTTTCAAAAAGTTCAGCATTTTATTCAATTTTCAAGGCACTTTTACTATTTGAAATATTCGAACACCATAATAATTCAAAACAAGTATTAAAATCCACATAAAAGACTACGTAATTGTGCTCAATTTAGGATCATTTCATGCACAAATAGACAAATTAAGATACAGTTCACATAAATCCCCCCCCCCCCCACTACTCGGAGCACCTTTGCAAATGTGCCACTGTTCAAGCGTAGCAGCAAGACCATGACACTGTTTGAGAAGCTGAGGACATTATTGAACTAATAAGCAGTAATTTTAGTGATCAAAGGGGAACCTATATGAAATTTAAGAAATGTTTATAAATAAGTAATATGAGGCACCTGCAATGAACATCATGTCGAGCAGTCACAATTGCTCTTCCTGTTTGAGCAAGCTTGCTTACAGGATTAATATATTGTCGCCTTCGTCTTTTTCGCGGAACGCATGTGACATTTTTCGCGGGACGCATGTGACATTTTTCGCGGGACGCATGTGACATTTTTCGCGGGACGCATGTGACATTTTTCGCGGGACGCATGTGACATTTTTCGCGGGACGCATGTGACATTTTTCGCGGGACGCATGTGACGCATGTGTGCTGATATGTTAATCTTATGATGATAAGATTAACATATCAGCATTAGTGTGTATACTAAATGGCTGTTTTCATTGTTTGGAGAAAGGGTGACATGAACAATGCTGTCACTGCTTTCTAGAAATACCAACCAGCTATCCATTTTTCTCGAAAACCTTACATAACTGCATACGTTATACTGTTAAGCAACGATGTTGTAATATGCATGGAATTTCTGTACATTATTAAACTTATTTTTTCAGGTCTGGTTGGTGAAACTTTCCTTTTCTTTTCCAGAAGCCAGCAGTAGCACGATTTCTACTCGAAAATATTCGATTGAATTTTTACATATCCATATTTGATCTCGCTTCAAAATTGGAAATATGTTTGCGCAGCCCTAGTTCCAAGATCAACGGCGAACAAAAGAAAACAAGAAAAAAATGGTGCGCAGCTTCCATAGCAGCGTTTTCAATCCTTAACTTTGAACAACTGCATTGAAAATTAGGTGGGATGCACCATTAAATAGACAGGAATGACCTGTGCGGTGATCCTATAACATTCCAGCCATAAAAACACTCAAAAGACTATGAAAATATGCCATTATTTGCAGGTTTAACTGAAACTAACTTCCCTTCCTCCTGTCTAGCTTTGCCAATGATAACTATCAATATTCCAGTTACAAATCAGCTACAGTGAAAATGTGCTAAAATAGCTATTCACAAAGGCCCTTTCCATGTTTAGCATCTGGAAACTATGCGTTCAGATTGAGGCCTGCTAATGTAAACAGCTACATTACACTAGCATAGTGTTATAGACTGAAAAATTGCAGTCAGGTGCGGTGCCTGGGGTGGGCACCACACCAAGGGGGGCTGGAGTCTTCTTCCCCCTCCAAAAAATATTGTCGCCTGGCCCCCCCAAGAGGAAACATAGTCATAACAAAATGGCCAAGTTCCCTGCCTCCCACCCCTCCTTTTGTAAAATTATCCTAGCACTGCCCCTGCTCACAGTCTGTAAAAACGCTATTCCCCATTATTTGTTAGCCCTTCCCACTGAGCAAGGTAAATGACAAAACAAGCCTGGCAACCTTCGTCCACAATCGAAACTCACCTTGAGAGTCTATAAGCTTGGCTGATTACATCTTCTTGCTCATTTATTATATGCAGCCTCATCAAAGAAAAAAAAGTGAGCATCCAAAAGAAGTTCTTAGAGCCCAGAAGGTCAAAAGAACTAGGCTATAGTATCCTGTTTAGAGCCCATTCCTTACCACATTAATATTCTAATTTACAAGCATTTAAAGACAGCAAAGATGGGCAGACGTAGGATGCAACATCTGCAGGTTGAACCAATGTGCATGTCCAGAGGATGATTCCCAAGTGGAAGCATTAAAAGCTACAAAACTGAGATTTTCTTTAAACATAGCCCTCTCAATCCTAAAGACGTTCAATCGAGATATCAGCTACAAGCTTTAGCAGTGGCAAGCTCCACAACTGCAGTTGTTCAGCACAGCTCGTAATTAACCCACATCTACTGCATTACAAGTGATGTGAAATAATTCATAAGTGCTCCAAGGTCTGCTGCTCCTTTTAAATACTAAACACTATTGCAATCCATAGCTCCTGCTGTCTGGAAGTAATTAAAATTAATAAAAAATAATCTCAAAACTTTCTACACTTTAAAAATGATCATCACTGACATCCCATTGCCGTTATTACAAGTGTCATGGTAACTGAGCATTATGATAATACTTTATTCAATGTACATCTCACTCGGGCACTGTCTGAGGGGCCTAAATAAAAATTATAACAAAGGATTGATATGTTAAGTTTAACACCCCAAAACCACCATATCATTATGGGAGACATCAAATTATGTTATAGGAGACCAGTAATTAGTGCATAACTTTACTTTCAGTTTTTTTTTATGTAAACTGAATAAATACAAATGATATCAAGCTGGCCAGGTCAATAGTTTTTTTTTTTGTCACAGTTAAAATGTTTTATATTTAAGTACTTAAAATCGTTAGGCACCTAAGTCACTGTCTGAATTTGCATTGCGTCATGCTTTTTAATATCATTAACTTGTTCAAATAGATTTATTGCTGATTGAGGGTACAGCGTGGGTCAAGCACGTACACCTCTTTATTGCCAATGTCCGCTATATACTGAAGTACTTCGATCTGGGCTTGAATCGACTCGTAGTTTCACAGGAACGCGTTGATTGCTAATCACCCTCGACAAAAAATACACGGCAGGGTTGAATAAGTAAGTTGTCTCAACGAATATACCCTACACGAAAGTATAGCGAGGGTGTTTCCGGAGGGAGCATTTTAACGCCCACGGCAGGGCGGCGAATAATGAGTACAATACATTGTTAACGAGCAATCTTACAGCCTAATTTTCATGCTCCCTAACGGCGAGTGATGCCCCGCTCTATGACACTGGATAGCTTTAAAACGGAGCACTACACTGCGCTACGCCGAGCGAGGTTCGAAACTAGTCCTAACTTGGCGTTTTGGTAGGACCCCTCGGTCTATCTCACTGATCTGACAAGCAGTGTTCAACAGCGAAACTCAATCACTAATACCGTCTCCTGCCAGATCGCTCTCGAGCATTACTCCTCCTGTCCCTTTAGAAAGCGCATCGACGTGCTTTACCGCTGCTTATCCGAGCACAATATTAACGAAGCGAAACGGCATCAAGGAGAGAGAAAATACAGAAGAGGGAGGGCAGGTTGCTAGCAAGCGCGTAAGCTTCCAGGCACCTGCAGCTGCGGGTCTCAACCGCGCAACCAACGTCGGCAACGGAAGAGAGCGACTAATGTCCGAACCTGAACCTAGGAACCTTCGAGACTGGCAGCTTACACAGACCTCGCTAAGGCGAGGCCGAGGCGATCGGTCGGCGGCCGCCCCGCCCTGGCGACGACGTTATCGAGCGGGGACCACCTGCGACGCGGAGCCGCACTGCTCGGGAAGTGCCGTCACAGATCGCCCCACCAACGGGCATCGCGCTTCCAAACGGCCGCCCCGCAGCTGAAGCGAGGCTCGCTTTCGGGCTCAACTCGGGCTTGTCGCCGCGACAGATCCGAAACACACGGCGCGACGTCCGCGCACGAAGCCTGTCGGCCGTGCGTGCGTCAGACATGCGGTGAACGCACTCGGCGGCGCACAATGCTATCGGAACAGTAGGGTTTATCTATCGTCGATAAGACGCGTCGGTCCTACCTCGGCGTAGCCGTCCGCTCGACTGCAGCACAACAGACCGAGGGCAATCCAGAAGAACAGGGCAGCGCCCATCTTGAGTCCGAGTATCGCAGCCGCCGGCGCTCTGTCCGCCATTCCGGCCTGGCTGGGTGGCTTGCGCTTGAGGGGAGGGGGGGGCGAAAGCGAGTGGCGCCCGAATGCGGCGAGGAGCCCCGTGATTGGCCCGCACCCGGTCGACTGCTGCGCTGCTGCGCTGTACGCGGCCTTGCTCACCGACGACGGCCCACGCGCAGGCGCGTTTTGGCCAAGTAGGGAAAAGGCCCCGCCGCGATTTCGGCGCCACACCACACCACTGCCGCTACACTACTTGCTTCCAGGGACGACCCTGTCGCAGTCATCGGTCGACGCGCCGGCGGTGACGTGCAAGCGGACTGTCCAGTCTGAGCAAGCGGCCGTGCTTGTTTTGGCGGCGGCCACTGATCCTCGCGTTGTGCGGAGAATGGCTTTCCGACTAGACGCAAACCTTTGCTTTGCTGTCTCATGGGGCGCACGAACTCCATTTCACCTGCAGTCTCTCGAAAACGGTGTCATGAACTTTCGGGCTGAGTTAATCGCGCTGTCAGTGCGCTGTCGGAGTGCGTTTACGCCTGATATTATCGTCATCTGGCAACAACTTCAAAGAAAAAAATAAACAGCACCGCTTATTTTCTCACCTTATCAGACATCCTCTATCTGCTGCCTTCATATTTATTCCCATAACACCCTAATATCAGCCCAGAGATAAGTCACATAACAGATTTTAGCGCGAACAGCAGGCGTGCTTGCCCCTTTCCCTTCCCTCAATCCAGGGTAGCAAACCTTAAGTTTCTGTCTTGAAACCTCTCTCTCTCTCTCTCTAGCTATGCTAATGGCTTGAGAACTTGATTGCTTTTCCAGTCTGGCTGCTAGGCCATTAACGTTTTCTTATTGTTGCAAAACTACTTGCAACACATCGCAGTTTCAACTGCAGGAATCTTCTCGATATTTGTCGATGTGGCTGAAACGTGGCGCAATTCGCGAAATGCCGTTGCTGTGCTGCGAAATGTGGCGCAGCATTTCTTTTTAGAGCGCAGCTCTGATGCGCCTTTCCTAGGCGGCAACGTCGATTTATTGATTAATATGTGGGGTTTAACGTCTCAAAACCACCATTACATTACGAGAGACGCCGTAGTGGAAGGCTCCGGAAATTTCGACCACCTGGGGTTCGTTAACGTGCACGCGAATCTGAGCACACGGGCCTACACAATTTTCGTCTCCACCGAAAATGGAGCTGGCGCAGCCGGGATTCGATCCCGCGACCAGCGGGACAGCAGCCGAGAACCTTAGCCACTAGACCACCGCGGCGGGGCCAGGCGGCAACGTCGCCACCAACGGCATCGACGACAACGTCGTTGCCGTTGGTGGCGTAAAGTAAAACGAGGGAAAATAAAAATACCAAAGATTGATGGGTATATAAACCCGGGCCCTCTACGTGGCAGTCAAGTTTTTCCACCACAGAGCCACGATGGTGGTTGAGCCTCACTTGCAAAAAGACCCTGTACAGGCGTCATGTTGGGCAAGGAATATAGCGTGGCCTGAAAAGTAAAATAACAGCTGCAGTCATCACACAATGCTACTTAGCAACGTGTGTGTGATTTAACGCTTCCCACCCACTGTCATGCGCTCGGCCATAATTCTTCATTGTCATCTGCTACATGCCACGCGCAGATGTTTATTGGGTATGCCTCGCTTATCAGCAGGAATACTAATAATGGCGTAGTGCTGCTGTCCTACTTCACAGATATTAGTTATGGCGTAGTCTATACCTCGCGGAAAGCGGGCACTTCAAACACAGGTTGCCTTGCCCTGTATTTCGCGTTAGGCAATGTCGTGATTGCCGGTGAATTTTTTAAACCGAATGAACATTATGAAACACACGTATTTACCCTTCAAGGATTAAAACAAATGTTTAACACATACATTTAGTAAAATTCAAGTATATATTTTAGAGCGTACGTCGACTCAAATGGAGTATATACTCGCATCATTGCATTACTCGTATGTGAAACATAGTGCATATCACAGACAACTACGAAACGTGAAGGTCTCAATATTTACGACGCTCACCCCAGGGCACAATACGATCAAGTACCGGGGGAGTGGGGGAGGAGGGTGTTTACGGCAGTTTTGAGAGACATGTGCTTTATCGGCATATCCGTACAATATTTTTGTTCTTTTTGCTTGTGAGCATCCAGTAATGATTTGATTGGTACGTGGGGTTCAACGTCCCAAAACCACCGTACGATTATGAGAGACGCCGTAGTGGAGGGCTCCGGAAATTTCGACCAATTGGGGTTCTTTAACGAGCACCCGAATCTGGGCACACGGGCTTACAGCATTTTCGCATCCATCGAAAATGCAGCCACCGCAGCTAACCGGGATTCGATCCCGCGACCTGCGAGTCAGCAGCCGAGCGCCTTATCCATTTGACCACGGCGGTGAGGCTGTGAGCATTCAGTAGGACAGGCTGTTAGGCTAGTTCACCTGGCATTTACAACGAAGTCAAATTAGCACAAACAAAGATAGACAAAAATAATTAACGACGGTAATGGACAAGGACAGCAGTTCTTT
Organism: Rhipicephalus annulatus; assembly: GCA_013436015.1. Classification (NCBI taxonomy): domain Eukaryota; kingdom Metazoa; phylum Arthropoda; class Arachnida; order Ixodida; family Ixodidae; genus Rhipicephalus; species Rhipicephalus annulatus. The sequence continues at coordinate 127,572 of WOVY01000273.1, read as the reverse complement.
GTCTGCCTCGTCTTTGTTTACGATGATATGACTCGGCCATATTTCTCCGGCATTAGCCCGTAAGAGCGTAAAAAAAAAATCACAGATGGCCCACAAAGAATACCGAATGCCTCTGAAACGTCCCCCTTATTGCATCGCTGGCCATTTATGCATATGAAGATACCTGACGCAAACAGAATAAGGTTAAAGCGTCTCACGCATGGCTAATGCAAGTGGAGGGGGCACACTTATGCTAGACCAACTTACCTTTAGAGAACCAAACCTGGCTCTTTACACCCCTACTTTGAATAAAAAGTAATCAATAAAATGTGCTGAAGTTACACCGGCTGTTATGACGTCACTCTCAACTGCCTCCTCGCACTTGTCGAGAGTGCGAGCAAATGGGAGGGTCAGTATAGCCACCGATCTCGGAGGAGCCTTATCAAGTCAAATAAAGGTCGCTGCAGCTAACGGCAACCACGTTTAACTTAAAGAACGAAAATAAACTAGACCTTGTACAAGACAACAAGTTCAACATAAAACACACTGAACAGCTCATCTTCACTGCCGTCGTATAGTTTTAGACGGCTTATTGGTTCATACCTACGTGGAGAGAAGTTGATTCTACGCTTATAAGCAAAAGCCCAAAGGCATTCGCGTAGCTGAGTTTAAGGGGATTCAAGCAACCTCGAAAAATTTCAAAGTGGCACACTGTCAATTTTTATGAAAGGGGACACGCGAGTGCGTGGCCTGCTCTCTACGGCGGCCGCCAACGGTGCCATCAACCGAGAGCTAATTAGAAAGCCGCTTTTGTCGGCACCGCCCGTTATCAGAACGTAGCGGCAGTGCGATCTATCAGCGCTTGTACAACGGCCATGACTGGTTACTTCTGGTTACTCACAATATTGCATCTTTAATATATGGAATACTTCATGGTAGTCTCAACTTACTGTCGGTGTCCCTTCGTAAGTCACCTCAAGCTACCGAGTGTTTTGCACGCTCCTGACTTTTACTACCAAAAATAAATACTAATTATGGTCGTCAAACTTTAGCATTCAGAGGTGACTGTCATTTAGAAAAGCCTGACTGCTATACTCTAAAAACAGCCCCGTCACTCACCTCTTTCTTAGGACAATTGAAAAATTCGAACCATATAATTCGTCCTACTATAGAGATTTCTAGTATTGACTTTCACACGTATTTAAATTCGCACTTATACATATCACATATTTGCACGTTTTTGGGCTCATTACAACAAATTTCCATGTCATTTATATACTTTGATGGTTTAGTAATGATTACCATTTAATATAGAACTATTAGGTGTTAGTTAATTTTTTGTGTTTTAATATTTACTATACATTTAGTGCCTCGGCATTGACAATCGTCATTGAGTTTTTATTTGTTATAATGCCGTTAGGGACTCTTTGACAAATTTACTGGGTCCCTAAAACTGTAAATACATGAACAAAAAAAAAAGACCAAATAAACTTCTAACTCGTTATATTATTTGGCAATATACATGATTTTGGCGCACCTTGTAGTCATTCTTTTTATTTGCTGATAAAATAGCTATAGCAAGTCTGATGATAACTCTGTTGCCAACATTTTCTGAGGTGTCAACTGAGGCATGCGCATGTTCTCCCACCATCTCTCTGGCGCTCATAGAGGCACATCAACGCAATGCGTGGCGCGCCTGCCTAGACAGAATGACCAAGTTCCTTTTCGCCTTTTCGATGAGACTCAAACTCATTAGCGTGGGGGACGAAGGGGAGGGCGACTGGACATAATTCAGTTGTTTATAGGTATATATTTAAGCGCGCCTTCTGGATATTATGCCGTTCATGCTGCCTGCCGTCAACGCTGACATTACGAGTCATTTTTAATGTTAATGTACAACGTGCGCGTTCCTATGTAAACTCGCCCAAAAGATATCCGCAACGGAATGACGCTGGACTTACATTTCGCTGCTTTAAAACAGGACTTGCATTGCGTAAACTGCTAATTATTTCCTGCCCGCGATTTCAAGCCCGACATTCTTCTATACGGTTAATGTTCCTAATGAGAAATCAACTGGAATGTTCTAATTTTATTATATACCTGGCAATTGCTTCTTCATCCGTCCTACATGTGCTACAAGCTGTTGCACTGAACTCATAATTAGTTCACTTATTTGCAACTTGCTTTTCTAAGGCTTGAAAAACACGAAAGTGCAAAAAAGAACCGTGCGCTTATTTCTAGTTCATTTCTAATTCAAAATGGTACTATTCATTTTTCAATACGAACATTTTTTTTATAATACCTCTTTTTCTACCGTTCGGCTGCAAATCTGGCGAGAACACTAAATGACTTGGCTACTTTGGCTACTTCTAGCTTGAATTACATGGCTCGTTTCTGAATGTACCCAACGGCAACCCTGAAAGGACGCGTGGTAGATACGCAGCATTCCTATACGCATGGCGGAAGAGACGATGACACGATTATCTGTGTAGAGAATCTAGACACCTAACGAATAAATATATTGCAAATTTACAACCATATATACTCGATAAGACGCAAGAATCAAAAGGAAAGTGCGATAAATTGCACCCCCTCGACTGTATTGCATAGGCGTCAGACGTTTTACCTTGTGCGTTGGAGTAAGCTTATTTATAGTATACGCTGCCGGGGGGGCGGGGGGTGAATAGACTTGGTGGTAGTGTCTGCCTCGGTGAAGCAGTGGCTGGGGTGCTTGGGGGGGGGGGGGTAGACTTGGTGGTAGTGTCTGCCTCGGTGGAGCGGTGGCTGGGGTGCTTGGGGGGGGATAGACTTGGTAACGTCTGCCTCGGTGGAACAGTGGCTGGGGTGCTTGGGGGGGGGGGGGGGGGAATAGACTTGGTAACGTCTGCCTCGGTGGAGCAGTGGCTGGGGTGCTTGCGGCTGCTGATCAGAAAGGTCGCCGATTCGATCCCGGCCGCAGCGGTTGCATTTCGGTGGAGTCGAAATAAAGAGTCCTGTGCAATGCCAGTGCATGCATGCTAGAGATCGCCAGATGGTCGAACTTTATGGAGCCCAATATCACCTCCGCTTGGGCGCGTTGGTACAGGCTCGATCGAATGTACACCGTGACTCACACGAATACGGGAGACAGATAAAACACATGTAGACGAGTGCCGAAGTGCGAATAAATTCAGTTGCTGACGGTGCTCGTCTGTGTTTGCACGTATCGCCTGTCTTCGTTTTATCTGATTACGGAGCCCCCTTCCCCCTTACGGTGTTTCTCATACCGCGAATTCGGAATGTTAAACATCAAACAGTATTATTATTATTATTATTATTATTATTATTATTATTATTATTATTATTATTATTATTATTATTATTATTATTATTATTATATTATTATTATTATTATTATTATTATTATTAATTTATTGATTATTTGATTTACATACACAGATACACAAGGACACAGACGAAAGAGAGAGAAAGCTGGCAACTGCCACCTGGAGGGGCACAACGCAAGACACTGCAGTTTAAGCCACAATATTTTGCCTTCCGTTGTAATGCACATACGTGAGTAAAATTTTTACACGCACCGCCTCTAATGAGGTGGAATGGATGGAATAAACTTGCTGACGATATAAATTACAGCGCGCAGATGTTTTATGTCAATAGAGAGAGAGAGAGAGACAATAAACCTTTATTGAAAGAAGCTTGTGAGTGAAGGTGGGAGGGTCCCTTATTCCAGGAACCCTCTGGCCTGGACAGCCCGCCGGGCTCGATCGACGGGTTTACGCTGTTCGACCAGGTCCGGCTGGGAGATCGCAGCCTCCCACGCTTCACTGAGGAGGTCCGCATCTGGTGCTGCTGCTCGTTGTCTTGGGACGCTTACTTTGCACTGCAGTAGGAGGTGCGCCGGAGTGTCTGCCACATTGCAGTGAGGGCAGATGTAGCTGTGCAACGTTGGCCTCATATGGTGCAATAGTACGCCGTGTGTGAACGTGTTGCTTTGAAGAAGCCTATAGTCGGTCCCTTCGTCTCTTGCGAGTTTTGGATGTGGCGGAGGGCATAACCTGCGTTCGAGCCGATAATGTTGCAGTAATGCATGGTACGTTAGTGGTACGGCTTCTCTTGCCTCTGATTCTGTTGTTGAGTGGGAGGTGCCTCAATAGAAGAAAAAAAAACGGGCTGTTTTCCTTATTCGACCATGCTCACAATTGATGACGTGCGTGCGCGTGCGCGCGAGCGTCCATTCGCCCGTGTATGTGCAATGTGCATTTTCGTCTCCTATAGGGTTGACAGGCATGCACGCTCGCGTTACCTCATCCCTGCATATCCACGTATGCAGCGCACGGTCACCTGGTGTCCTCTTGCGATGCAGCTGCACTTTCCAGTGACACTACTGGATAAACGTGACACAACGTCGCGACATCGCCTCGTTTTATACGATCCCGCTGATGATGGGTTCTCGCAACACCCTTTTCTTTCTTTTATTTTTTACGGGGCACATTGATAGACACGACAGTGCGGTCGGACACTCGTTGCCGCTTCTCGGAAATCCACCGAAGCAATAATCGATCCACACAGGCTGCCGCAGACTCGTTGCCATCCGTTCTTCGCGACTAGCCACCGGTATAGTATCCGCTTTCGTTAGGCCAATGTAAACATCGTGCCAACTTCGTAAAGTCAACAACAACAACAACAACAACAACAACAACAACAACAACAACAACAACAACAACAACAACAACAACAACAACAACAACAACAACAACAACAACAATAATAATAATAATAATAATAATAATAATAATAATAATAATAATAATAATAATAATAATAATAATAATAATATAATTGTTGGGATCTAACATCCCAAAACCACGATATATTTATGAGGAATGCCTAATACAAGGCTCCAAAAATTAGGACCACCTGGGGTTCAGTTGAAAATATAAGCACACCACCATCAAAAATGCGGGAGCCGCGGCCGTGGTGGCTTCATAAAGGTGTTCATTCAGGAACTTTAATGTAAACGGAGTTACTTGTATATCTTCAATGACTGCGGTGCTGAATTCGTGAGGCAATAAGCTCCTTTAGTGAATCCATTCTATGACTCCTTGAAAAAGCGTTGCACGGTCCCTTTGAGACCAAAAAAGAGAAAAACCGATCCTGCATCAGGACGAGTACTGCGTGCTAGAAATAGATATGCGGATAGTGAACCTTGTCGAAATATGGCAACATTTTTAAAGGACGGCATTTTGTGTATTTGTGGTAGAATCTTTTTTTTCGTACTCTTTGTTCCCGATCGACAAGCCAAAAATGCAGCTTTGGGGCATGCTCGTATGAACCGCGTTACCGAAGACGTTAGATGCCAGTGGTCTCGATGATGTTTTACTGGTAGAAGCAACAACATAAAAACAGAACAAACATCGATGTTCTGCCCATTCCAGAGATCTGCGCACTCTCTTCCGCGTGCTGAGACGCGCCACCACAATGTGAGTCAGAAAATAGGACCATATTTGTTTATCCCTCAATCACTTTCTCTTTCTTCTCTGAAAATGTGACACGTTTTAACATTTAATTGATTGATATGTAAGGTTTAACCTCCCAAAACCACCATATGATTATGAGAGACGCCCTAGTGGAGGGCTCCTGAAATTTCGACCAGTAGAGTTACTCTATATGCTACCTGGGCGCAGCGGGATATAAGCTCCCTTTAGGTAGCATATAGAGTTAGGTAGCATATATAGGTAGGTTTAGGTAGCATATATAGTTACTCTATATGCTACCTTTAGGTAGCATAGAGAGTAACTATATATGCTACCTAAACCTACCTATATATGCTACCTAACTCTATATGCTACCTAAAGGGAGCTTATATCCCGCTGCGCCCTTAGCGTTTGTACTCCCGCGCACAGCCCATCATGGCGGTATTTTTTTCCTTCCTGTGAAAAGGTGTTAGCAGATGGATAGCCAATGGATTTGGATGACTGTGGCTCGTACGGCTCTTCCTTTTTTGGCTTTCTAGGCTGTGCTCCAACTCTATCAACCACCAGGGGTTTTTTAACGTGCACCCAAATCTGAGCACATGTGTTAACATTTTAGGTGAATAGAACTGAATTTATATGCGCGAAGAGCGGCATATACACTTCACGAAGGATGAGAAGTCGTCGAACGAATGTTGCTCTAGTTTTGGCAAGTCCGCCGCGGTGGAGCACCATGTGACTATGGTGTTCGGCTGCAGACCCGGAGTTCGTGGTTTCGATCCCGGTCACGGCAGCCGCATTTCGATGGAGGATCGTGTAGTGTGTGATGTTAGTGCACGTTAACGAACACCAAATGGCCAAAATTACCGGAGCCTTCCGCTATACGGCGTCTCTCATAATCATACGATGGTTTTGGGACGTAGAAACCCAACGTTGGTAAAGCCCTAGATATTAGAGTGTTTGAGAATTGGGGACCCAAGACGCTGGGTCCTCAAGCTGTGTTGCGTATAGGTTGCTCCTACGTGCGGAGGATCATCAGAGTTTGAGAATCGGGTCAAACGCAGGCTCCGTTGGGTCGAACGCACGTAACGCCACAAGTGACAAAAAAAAGCGTCTGCTTGAAAAGTGAAAACAGCAGAAATGTTTTAAACAAACGAAGAGAAAGAAAATAAAGTGTAGTCTAAGGAGGAGAAAAAATAAGACATAGTGAAAGAAATCTTTGTACTATTACAGATTGCGTATATCGCTCTAAGCCACGGAGGTAGTGACGTAAGCCAACGTGGCTTCGCGTTCCTTCGGAAAGAATGCGAATGTAGCTTCTCCCAAGAATACGTTCATTGCAAACGTTTTCAGGTTACAATGCGTAAACTAGCGCACACCTAGTGCAAGAAAAAAGGAGTTGCTCGGTAAACGTATACTTACTTTTTAAGGTTTGCAGTGTCATTGTGGAGGAACTGTGCCATGAGCAGCTCGCATCGGTTGCGCATAGACCGCAGCGAAAATGTCCTCCGAGTTCCTTCCTGAAAGTTTCTGAACACCTCTTGCAGCAGCACGGTGTCTTGAAAAGGATTGGTAGCCAGCACTTCCCGCAGTAAAGCAATGTCATCTTCGATTGTGTAGTGCGAACGCACGTTCCAAGTTCGCTGAGAACTCATGATGGTCATTCGTACCGCGCGTCTCTAAAGCATCTGAGCCGATGGATAGCCAATGGATTTAGATGATTCCGGCTCGTACGGCTTTTCCTTTTTTTTGGCTTCCCAGTCGCGCACGAGGTGACGCAACACGAACGCAAGAACCCAAGATTGGTTTGTGTTCTGCGCATGCGCCCTTGCGCGTCGCAAGCTTCTTGGGTCCTTAAGTTCCTTGGAGCCCCAATGCTCAAACTCTCTATTATAATTACACGTCTTGCCAAGGGCATTTGTCTGCATCGTGGCGGTATCCTGCTTGATAAAGATAAGTGCCTTATGTTACCATATACTTCCAGCTCAGAACTATTGCGCATACCCACTAATGGTGTAAAGGGCGAACATCCCCTCAGACAGCTATCTTGAACGCGTTCCCTCTACCCAAAATGTATTAATATTCGCGCACATAAAGTAACGTTCTTCTTTGTTGACTGACGCTCGGCTCAGTTACATTCTTTGTTTGAACACCACGAAACAGGCGCTACCACAAATGCGTTTGTTAAGGGAGGGGGGTAAAGAAGAGTGACTCCCCTAATCATCCGAAAGGAACGCCAAATGTTTCTAATACCGTTACTTTTTCAGACTCGTCGAGCCATTTTTAAATGCTGCATGGTTATGGCCCCAAAAGTTTTTTTGTTGCTGTAATTGTGGCAGAGGAAACCACAACCACGATGCAGCATTCTAAAAGCTCTTTTCCTTTACCAACAAAAAAACAAAGAAGCAATGTCTGGACGTCAATGATTCATCTTAATTTTTTATTTCATTGATAACTTGATTGATTGATATGTGGGGTTTAACGCGCGAAAACCACCATATGATTACGGAAGACGCCGTACAGTGGAGAGCTCCAGAAATTTCGACCACCTGGGGTTCTTTGACGTGCACCCAAATCTGAGCACAGGCCTACAGCATTTTTGCCTCCATCGAAAATTCAGCCGCCGCAGCCGGGATTTGATCCCGCGACCCACGGGCCAGTATAGCTGAGTACCTCAGCCACTAGACCCCCGCGGCGCAACATCCAGTTGCCAACCTAGCGTAAACCTATTGCGCTTTACTAGGAAACGACAACTACGTATACAGATAACGACACGGGAACAAAACAAGTGCTTGTGTCGATCTCTCTATACGCATCTTTCGTTTCATTGTAGGGTGCAATAAGTTTGCGTCACTATGTACAACCAACTGGCCCCTAACCTGGCTCTACGTTGCAAACTTTTTTTTTTTCGTACCAGGTTAATAATGGGAGAAGTGAGGGGCAGGTCGGAGAGGTTCACATAGGACCTCTGATTTTTATTATTTGCTTTAATCACCATTTCGCTCTTGCAATCAACGCCGCAGCTTCTGCGAAACGAGTTAATGAGGTTACTCCGGGAATACAAATGACGTACTGTTGTTGAAGGTCATATTTAAGCAATAAGAACAGAAAGTCTTACGTCCCAATCCCTTGCAATCCAGGCGATGCAAACAAAACAAATGCCGGTGCTTTAGAGAGAAATTAAAATGTTCAGTTTTAATGGAAGAATTAATGAGCTGAGCGGCTTACGCGCCGAGTTATCGCAAGGATGAGCCTGTTGTCGTCATTAGTCGTGCGTGACCCAGATAATAAAAGAGGCAATCGACGCCCACCTTCCTTCGGCCATTCGTGTATACAGGAAGAGCACCGACGCGTCTTTCCTGCAGCGTTAATTATAGCGCATGGAAAACTTCGGCAAGTGGCTTCCCGCATTGCAGCGTGGTGAACTTATGGCGAGCAACCTTTATACAAGCCGAACGTCTTTTGTTTTCCGCCTTTCTTTCGAAGAAATGCGTCAGTTATCGGCACGTGCCTCGAGTGGGCTCGAGAGAATCTTTTCATACACGCACAAACGGGCGCCACGCTGACGAATTTTTTTTTTAATCTTGATTTTATCTGCCCGATATGACTAAGAGGCACGCCTCATAATCATACTCATGAGTATTAGGAGACGCCGGATCGATTTGGATTACTTTGATTGATTTGTGGGGTTTAACGTCCCAAAACCACTATTTGATTATGAGAGACGCCGTAGTGGAGGACTCCGGAAATTTTGACCACCTGGGGTTCTTTAACGTGCACCCAAATCTGAGTACACGGGCCTACAACATTCCCGCCTCCATCGGAAATGCAGCCGCCGCAGCCGGGAATAGAACCCGCGACCTGCGGGTCAGCAGCCGAGGATTTGGATTACTTTAAGCTGTGCTTAAGTGTAAGTGCACGAGCTTCTATGCATCGCACTCTCTCCCCATCAAAATGGTAATCAAAGCCGCGTATTCACCTCACCGTGGTGGTCTATAGTGGCTAAAGTGTACTCGGCTGCTGACCCGCAGGTCGTGGGTTCGAATTCCGGCTGCAGCGGCTGCATTTCCTATGGAGGCGGCAATGCTGTATACGCCCGTGTGCTCAGATTTGGGTGCACGTTAAAGAACCCCAGGTGGTCAAAATTTCCGAAGTCCTTCAGTATACGGCGTCTCTCATAATCGTATGGTAGTTTTTGGTGACGTTAAACCCCACATATCAATCAAGCCGCGCATTCTAACTGAACACCGAGATATGTTAGTCGCTAATAGACGTCATTGAGCAGTTACGGCGAGGCAATTAATCGTGCGTTGTCACTTAATTACCTTCCATCGTCCATTAATGCGACTTTATGAGTACAATACAATATTATTATCCTTCGTTGAAACTGGAGGGAATTCCTTGTATACGATGCCGATCAGGGAAGGTTTTATAAGGGTACAGATTGATTGATATGTGGGGTTTAACGCCCCAAAACGACCATATGATTATGAGAGACGCCGTAGTGGAGGGCTCCGGAAATTTCGACCACCTGGGGTTCCTTAACGTGCACCCAAATCTGAGCACACGGGCCTACAACATTTCCGCCTCCATCGGAAATGCAGCCGCCGCAGCCGGGATTTGAACCCGCGACCTGCGGGTCAGCAGCCGAGTACCTTAGCCACTAGACCACCGCGGCGGGGCTTATAAGGGTACAGTGTATTAATTTTACGCTATTTACACGCACAATAAAAGACACTTCCGAACATCACAAGGACAACAACCGAGTGGCCGTTCATACGTTTTACTCGACGGCTCTTTTTTTTTTTTTTTCGACTGTCTCGCTCCACCGCCACTCCCGTTTAAGCGCCTCTCTTTCGCCGAACAGTCTCACTACAGCGGCTTAACAGGAAATCGCTTTGTCGCCGCGTTCCCGTCAACGAAACGAGAAACATGTGCCGTTCACGAAACAAGCACGGTGGTTTACTGGGTTATGTCGTTCAACTTCCGACCCGAAGATAGCGCGACCGAATCCTGGCCGTGCCGATTGCATTTTTTGCCGGAGGCGGGATCGGTCGAGGCCCGTTAACCTATTTATTTAGGTGCATGTTAAAGAACCCCAGGTGGTCGAAATTTCTGAAGTCCACTGCGGCGTCACTCACAATGACATGAGTGGTTTTGAAATAACGAAACCAAAACAATAATATAAGCCGTAGTTTTTGCCATGTAAAACCCGAACAACAACAACAAAAAAAGCATAATACAAATCTTAATGATGAGTGATATGTGGGGTTTAACTTCCCAAAACCACCGTGCGATTATGAGAAACGCTGTAGTGGAGGGCTCCGGAAATTTCGACCACCTGGGGTTCTTTAACGTGCACCCAAATCTGTGAGCACACGGGCCTGCAGCATTTTCGCCTCCATCGAGGATGCAGCCGCCGCAGCCGGGACTCGATCCCGCGACATAAACGGAATCCTTACCGAAAAGTTGTACATGAACGGTTATTAGATTTCCAATGACGACATATACCACAGACGTAATTCATCAGTCAGAGCGAGAACGTTGCCGACACACACAAACACACACACACACACACACACACACACACACACACACACACAACACACACACACACACCACACATATATATATATATATATATATATATATATATATATATATATATATATATATATATATATAGGGAAAGAGGTGTATACCTAAGGGCTCATTTTTTCGTGTTTTTAACACAATAATAATGAGATCTAACAGACAATGATGCCAAGGAATGTATAGGGGAAGTTATTAGAACAAATGTAATGTAAATAAGAAGAAAGAAAAGTGGGTGAAAAAATAACCAGCCGTGAGCAGGACTGGTTCCTGCTCATGGCTGGTTATTTTCACACACACACACACACACACACACATATATATATATATATATATATATATATATATATATATATATATATATATATATATATATTATATATATATATATATATATATATATATATATATATATATATATACTTATAGATTTCAGTGCACGTTCAAGAATCCCAAGTGGTCGAAATTTGGAACCCTCCACTATTGCATATCTCATTACTATGTGGTGGTTTTCGAATGTTAAACAACCCAAAATAAATAAATTACTATATATATATATATATATAGAGATATGAGATATGCAATAGTGGAGGGTTCCAAATTTCGACCACTTGGGATTCTTGAACGTGCACTGAAATCTATAAGTACACGGGCCACAAGCATTTTCGCCTCCACCGAAAATGCGATTCGGTTCCGCGACCTTTGGGTAGGCAGTCGCGCACAATCCCCAATAGACCACCATGGACATATAGGGAGACAGAAGGTTAGGTGGGCAGATGAGATTAAGAAGTTTGCGGGTATAAATTGGCAGCAGCAAGCGCAGGACCGGGTTAACTGGCGGAACATGGGAGAGGCCTTTGTCCTGCAGTGGACGTAATCAGGCTGATGATGATGATGATGATGATGATGATGATGATGATGATGATGATGATGATGATGATGATGATGATGATGATGATGATGATGAACATATAGGTGGTTGAAGAACTGAATGCGCGTGCAGTTGTGTTCCGCACAGTTGTGTGGTGAAATTATTTTTTTTTATACTTCTCGTCTGGAAAATAAATCTCATTCGGAAGTTAGCTGATGGTTATAGCGCGAGAACAAAACGACGACGCAGACACAAGAAGGACACGAAGGACAGGCGCTATAACTGTTCTCGCGCTATAACTGCCATCATGTCATACCAACCAGCCCAAGCTGCCACACTTAGGAGTTAGCACCTTTCAGTTTCGGTATAACGTCCTTTCATCGAAAAGTCGTAAGTTATGGAGCACCAGGTATCGCGAAACCATCCGTATAGCCACGCCTGATATCACGCGCGCAATCTGCCGATATCGATAATTTCGCTAGAGAGTAAATCACTTCCTATATTTCGCGGACAAACAAATAAATAAATACGACTTTCACGTAAAAAATGAGAGCCACGGAGCAATCGGAGGGCAAGAAAAATGGCTGCGCAGAAAGAATTGCTGTTGGGAGCGCGCCATCCAATTAACTCGAACGCAATTAGGGCGCAATACACGCTTGTCGTACGTGCGACGGCGTTCTCGTGGCGCGGCTTCGTATTGATTGCGCGCTGCGCGCATGTATTGATCGGGCGGGGTATACGTGTACCCCGTGCGCTGGGCATTAAAAATAGAACGCTTCATTTCAGCGGAAGCGATAGCGCTTCACCAAAATGCGATTGCTCGCTCCGCGGTGCTTCGAATACCTCGCACTTTCGCGTTATGACAACCAGAAATTCATTAGTCACGAAGTTGCTCACGTTTGTAGAAATGCCAGAAGTGAGGATGAAACAAAAAATTGTGCGCAGTTGAAGTGCGTCAGAGGCGCTGTTGACTCTGCGTACTCTTCGCTCTGCGTACTGCATTGCCGTTTTACAAAGTGTGTAAAGGAATGGCCAAATCCCGTGAGAGTTGAAAGGATGTCTTTGTATGATATGAAGCCGCAAAAGGAGATGAATTGAGGCTGAAAGTACGCTCATGTGCGCGTAACCATGATAATGATAAAAGTGTGCTTTGACCACAGGTCGGCGAACTCACTAAGTCGACTCACTATAGGACTCAGATCAAACTGCGAGTGCGAGTGAGTTCGGCTCTGCAAAACTTTCGTGAGGCTGAGTCCGAGTGAGCCCAAAACGCAAGATATACTACTTGAGTGAGTCGGAGTTCCACTTTATTTTGCCGACCTACGATCCTATCTGCATTACTGTCAGCCTTACTTGTATTATTAACGTTTATACTCACGTCTATCCAGACATATTACAAAGCATTTTTTTTTTCATACACCATTTCAATATTTATTGATGAGAGGTGCGAATTATGCAGGGCTTCCTTCCCCTTGCAACTCTTCCAGGGAAGCTCCTGATAAATTATCCTGTGTATAGTCATCTATTCCAAGAAAAATAACCCAACTGGCTTGCGAGTGCTCATAACTCGTATTGAAAGTACTACAGAAAACGGTGCCTATAGAAGAGCACTGATTACACGAAATATTGGTGTTGATGAGCATTGACACGTACCTGGGTCGAGAAAGGTAATTCTAGGCTGACTATTTTGGTGAATTTGTGTGAATTCGGTTGAAGAAAATTTTCGTGTGAGCTTGAGTGAGTCTGTCTCGGGAAACTTTGGGCGAGTCTGAGTCTGAGTGAGTTCAAAGCGCCAAACGGATTTCATGAGTGAGTCTTGAGTTATCTCCACAGGTTTTGCCGACCTATGTGGCCTTGAGTCCTGACGCAAGCGAGCGCTGTTCAAACCGGTTCAAACTGGTGCGTGCGTTCTGTTCGCAGCTCGAGAAATACTTGGTTAAAAGTTAACGTAGACATATTGCATTTAACCCAATAAATATTAAAACTTATTATCAGCATGCGAATAGCGGGACACGCATTGGAGTCCTTCTGCGAGATGGAAATCGCCTTATGTTTTGTACAAAGCATGCTCAATAATTGAACACCGATGAGTATTCAGTACACAATCAAAGTTAACCCCCCTTCAGGGCTTATGAAGAGAGTTCGACCTTAATTGAGGATGACGCAGTGAGCAATAGAAATGAAAATGATCGGTGTCACCTTAAGAGACAGGAAGAAGAGAGCAGATTTGGTCAGGACACAAACAGGTGTTAAGGATATCATTGAAATGAAAAAAAAAGGAATGGACATGGGCTGGGCACGTAGCGCGTAGGCAGAATAACTGATGGTGATTAAGGGTAACTACATTCCAAGAGCGTTCAAACGTGTGAGGGAGAGACAGAAAGTTAGGTGTGTAGCTAAGATTGAGAAGTTTGTGGGCACGACGTGGCAGCAGCAAGCACAAAGCCGGTTTGAATAGTGGGGCATGGTTGAGACATTTGCCATGCAGTGGGCGTAGTCAGGCTGATGATGATGATGATGATCATCATCATCATCATCATTCAGTGTTGATGTTATGCTTTTGTAGCCTCTTGCATCCGACGCTTATTTCCATAATGATAAACGGACAAACGCTGAGCATACCCCGCCTTACTATATACACTAGCAGCCCATCTCGGCCGGTGTCCTCCCTGAGGCAAAGTTTAGATATCGTCTGACCATACGAAAGGAATTATGTTCATGCTCTTAAAAGGTGTCCACGTGCGTCCTTGCATTCCGTTCGCCGCAATCAGACCACCGTTGCAGTGAATCAAATCGGCGCTTGTGAGCCAATGCGGCGCGCACAAGGCAAAAAATGCCCATGCATATATTACGTTGAAGTTCAGCAAAGTTACAGAAAGTCAGTGAGTTGGCGACAGATCATCTTAAAACGATATTTGATGAAACGGATTCAGTATCACGTACTCAGCGGCCGCATTTCGATGTGAGATGAGAAAGGCGATGCAAACGTGTACTTGGATTTAGAGGCGCAGCTTAAAAGAACCTTAGGTGCTCGGTATTAAGCCGGAGTCTCCCACTAAAGGCTCCTTCATATTCATATCGTAGTTTTGGCTCTTGCAGCTCCAGGATTAAAACAAACAAACAAACAATAAGCAACACGAACAAGTTAAAAATAGAATGCATCTACCTACATATCCACTTTAATGTTCCAGTTGGTCATCGGATCGAATCCTGGTCGCGGAAGCCACATTTTCGATGGGGACGAAAATGTTCGGTGTCCGTGGTCTTAGATATATTACGCACACGTTAAATAACTCCAGGTGGTAAGACTTTCCGGAGCCCTCCACGTATATGGCGTCTCCCATAATCCTAATTATTGTGATTTTGGGACGTTAAACCCCATCACTTATAATTAGGTATTTATGTTCAATTCTGAAAACCAGGGTTTTCAATGGCTCAATGTTCGAGGGTTTCCGTCAATCTCCTATTTCAATTCCTGTTTGCCGGCAACTATACAAACAGCTGGTGGTTGGAACACCACGCTTGTCAGCGGTTTCTGTTCAATGCCAACACGTGGTCATGCGTGCCGAGATGATCGCACGACCTCTTCTAAAGTACCGAAGGTGCGTTACCGTACATTTAATGCCCTATCTAGCGGCACAGGCGACATCCGGCGAGCCCTTTCTCAAGCCTTAAACAGCTGCTCGTGTCTACGTGATTGAAGCCGCCGTCTTCAATTGAAGGCAATTGGTCGCGCCTTCTAAGGTTTGGCCTCTGTCGCCCGATGCACGGTTGCCTTGTGCTTCTTGCCACATTAAAAGACGTTCTTTCTTACTTTTTTTTCCCCTGTGTGGGTTCTTCATCGGCGTGACCGACGCCAACAAAACATTAACAATGGTAGATGCAAAATCTGGACCAGCACTCGAGTATGTAGTTTTTTATGGATGAGTTTCGGGCTACCATGTTGGACTACTAACCTTGAAGTTTTGTATCTTCAACAAATGAATGAACAGTGCTATGTGGCAAACTTATAAACATGAAAGCGGTTTGGTTGGTGCATTCTACATTTCGTGACCTTCTTAGGACACGCCGTGATGTGCTCAAGTAAGAAAACATTTGTTTAACAGTTCATGGTGATGTATCGACGTGTTTAATGTAAAATCGTCTACATATACCTCGAGTGCTCGAGCTATAGACAGAAGTCTGATCTCTGCCTGCACGTTGGCTGCCCTATAGAGAGGCCGTATTGGAGGTATCCGTAAAGTTTCGACCACTTGGAGTTCCTTAACGCTCACTGACATCTTACAGTACACGGGCCTATAATGTTTCCCCTCCATCGAAACACAATCGCCGCAGCCTGAATCGGACCCGCGGCCTTAGGGTCAACGGCCGGGCTCCGTAACCCTTGATTCACCGCGACGGCCAAGTCTGCACGCACCTGTGGAAACCCTGTCCTGCGTGCTATTACGGGGTTTAAAAAGCAAGCTCACCCACTCTCTGTTCCGCGCATTCACGGTAACTGCACAGTTGTGACTTGTCTGTCCCATTTCCATTTTACTTGTACGCCCTGCAAATTATTCCCCTTTCTTCTTCCGTCAGGCTGTATGGAAGCAATCGGGCGACCTCCTTTGTTAATATCCCTGTATTTATCTCTTCATGCGTCTGTATTTGTACAATTATTTACGAAATGGTTATGAGATGTATACCGAAGCACTTGGCTCACGTATTCAGAGCGCATGTGCGAGTCTTTCGGTGACGTACCCCCGCACAGTACTCCAGAACCTAGCTATAAATAACCGTCATGCATAGATACTCAGACCGAGGCTACCACATTTTTTCTCCAGCAGGTGAGATTGGCCGGGGAGGAGACTGTGGGAAACATTGCTACTTAAAGCCTCAAGTCATATTTTAAAGGCATATATTAAAGGGTCATTGCATGCCAAACGTCCCAGATATTTTGGCGACCATCTCAAATGTATTTGAAACAAAAAAAAAAACATTGTGCTGATTTACTGCATTCGCGTTGCTGCCTTCTGAACTTCCCGGAATGTCGTGTGGGTGTTGTTTGTGGAAAAACATATTTTGAAAGTACTGCTTCTTCTTTCTATACTAAATTTGGACGTGTTGAGTAAGTGTCCTTGTGTAATGTGTTTGAAGCCCAGTAATATTAGTGCACTTTTTATGGCGCATACGCCTCCAAAAATTTAGCCAAAATGTGTTATGTTTGTGTTTCTTTCTAATGCAATCCTGCACTTTGTATGAATATCTGAGTAGGAAATACTTACTCTATAAAAGGTGTATTTCGGGCGAAAATATTTGACTATATCTGAATAATTGACTGTCACGCAGAATTTCAGGGATCAGCTCCGCTAGGAAGCGCCATATTCACTCTTTGCATCGGAATTTATCGCTCACGAACACAGCCGCCGATGTCGACGCGGACACAGTATTCACGGTGGCATGTAAATTCTTAACGCTGTCGCGTCAACAGCTGTCGGCAAGAGCTATAGCAGCCGCCTAGACCCACCGGTCGAGTTGGCAGCACTTCTTAACCGTTTTTCTTGTAGATCGACACGATGTGTTGCGCATATAATGAGCACGTCTAGCAACTCGAGTAACTGGTCCTCTTGCACGAGCAGCATTGGCCTCATGTCTCGCCGTGACGAGAATAAGGCCACTATAGAACGTTATGAGAGGTCCTGCGCAACTATCGCCACGAGTTTTGCTGAGTTTTACTTAAGCCAAGCATATACATTTTCCTGCATTCTAGGCATCGCGATGGGCTTAGCGCCTTTGAACTGGAATAGTGGCTTATTAATGAAGTGCGTCGGTTTGCAGGTATCTCGTGGGTCATTCCACGCCATACCTCCCAGCCATCTTGGCGACCATCTCAAATATATTCGAAAAAGAAAACTGTGCTGATTTACTTCATAGAAAACAGTGAACTTCTATAGAATATTTCGGGGAGAAAAACATTTCTTTGTCACGTGGCTGCCTTCTGTACTTTCCGGAATGTCGTTTGGGTGTTGTTTGGGGAAAATATTATTTTAAAAGTCCCACTCCTTTTTTCTATACCAAATTCGGTCTTTATGTTAAGCAAAAAGGGTTTGTGCACAGGTGTTTGAATCTCAGTAATATTAGTGAAATTTACTGGCACATACGCCTCCAAGAATATAGCCAATATGTGTTATGTTTTCATTTTTTCTATTGGGATACGGTACTTTGTATGAATATCTGAGTAGTGAATACTTACTTCACAGAAGGTATATTTTGAGGCAAAAATAGTTTGAAACCTCTCAAGCTGCTAAACTTTACGAAAAAGAAAATCACACATGTCGCAAAAATGCCATTTTTTCCATATTGCGACGCAATTTGCACCGTGTGGTGGTCCAATGAAAAATCACCTTTAAACCTAAATCAAAAGCATATAAACAGTTCTTTTCATATGGCAAATCTTATCATTACATTTTTTTTTGTTTTAAGGAAGGAAATAATTTTCGAACTTCCCCGTTGGCAGGGTGGCTCAAGCCGGTGTTTTGTATGTATCGCTCAGCAGTATCGATCACACGTTGGAACATCTGTTCTATGTTCCCATCGTAACCCACAACGTAATGTCATCGGCGTATAGGCTGTGATGGAGCTCTTCGATTTCTCGTAGCTTGGCTGGCAACCCCACGAGAGCTATGTTGAAAAGCATGGGTGATATCACCGATCCCTGCGGTGTACCGGTGCTACCCAATTCTATTTCCTCAGAACTAAGCTGCCCGAAAGTAAGCTTGGCTTTTCTCTTGGTGAGAAAATCTCGAACGTAGTTGTACATTCGTTCGCCGAGATCCAGTTCCTGCATTTTAGCCAGTACGGTTGCGTGCGTTACGTTATCAAATACCATTTTGAGGTCCAGGCCAAGTATGGCCTTGGTGGACTTCGTATAGGGCTATCTATTTATCTGGTGTTTTTTCTGTAGCATCGCGTCCTGCGTAGAAAGGTTTCGCCTGAACCCCAACATCGTGTGGGGAAGCAGGTCGCGGTCCTCGAGGTAGTTGGTCAACCTGGTAAGAACCACGTGCTCCATTACCTTTCCCAAGCATGAAGTCAGCGAGATTGGTCAGAGGTTCTCTAGCTGCAGTTGCTTACGTGGCTTCGGTAACAGCACGATGTGAGCAGTCTTCCATTGTTGGGACAGCTTTCCTTTTTCCCAGCATGCGTTGACGAACACCGTAAGTTTTTTTTATTGATTTATGGTCTAGATTCCTGAGCGTTTTGGTTGTAATACCGTCGGGCCCGGGCCCCGATGTAGTGTTAAGTTTTTGTAATACTTCCCTGATCTCTGACTGACAGATCGGTCGGTCTAAGACTTCGTTGACTGCACCTCCGTAATCAAGATGCACTTGCGACCGGGTAGAACTGATGTACCGTTCCGTAATCTCCCGTATTATGTCCTGCTCGGAGCCTTCATACGCATGTATGATTCTGTTGATGTTCAGTCTATGAGTGGTTTTCGTCTCATCCGGATCTATAGCAGGTAAAGTAAGTTCCACGTCTTTGCGAACCCTAGTTGGTTCTCCATGCTACTGCAGGTATTCTTCCACTGTTGCTTGCACAGCTGCTGCGCGTGACTTCAATGTCCCTATTGAGCTTTGCGATCACTTTCCTAAGAAGTCTGTTGTGCCTCTGCTTTCTCCATCTTGCCTGCAAACTGCGTTTGGCCTCCCACATAAGTAAGAGTCTGCTGTATAAAATTTCAAGTTCTGCCTCCGGCGGAACTAATTGCGTCGCCGCGGCAATGTCCCGCTTCAGCGAGTCAGTCCATGCACCAATATCGGTAATTGATTCCTCCGATTTTCTCGACTCTCTGATTCTTCTGAATTTGCCCCACTCGACCAATTTAAGCTGTTTGCATCTAGTCTTGTCCGGTCCTGCTCTGACTTTAACCTCTATTATGAAATGATCACTACCCAGATATTTCTGCGTGTTCACCCACTGTGAATCGACAATGTTTTTCGTAAAGGTTAAGCCCGGTGTGGTGTCTACGCTAACGCTGTTAGCTCTTCGCGTTGGCAAGAAGGGATCGGTAACGAGAGTCAGCCCCTCTTGCTGCGCGTCGAGCCACAAGTTTCCTACCCTTGACATTTTCAAATTTGTAGCCCCACGCGGTGTGTTGAGCGTTAAAGTTCCCGGCAATCAGCACCGCCTGTTTGTTCGCCATTGCGATCGTTTTTCGAATCAGCGTGCCAAATCTTTCTTTGCGTCGCGGACTGCTGTAAACATTCAGGACGAAAAGGCTGCTAGCTACCTTCCGATTCGGTATGATTTCTAGTAAAGTGTGTTCGATTTCGTTCATTTACGTATCGTGCTGGACGGCCGTGAGATTTCGTCTGACCAGCGTGGTAATGGCCTATCTCTCTCCCGTGGCGCCACTGTAAGGCCTGTAGCCAGACAATTTTGCCTTCCCGTTAGTTTTTTGTAAAAATATAGTATCCGGCTTTTCTTTGTTGATCACGTATTTCTGTAAATGATATCGTTTTCTGGTGTAACCCCTTTAATTCCATTGCCAGATTGAATACGTGTTGTGACAAGCCATGGTGGTATTACGGCTTTCCAGCGATCTCGCTCGTCTCTGTTACCGCAGGCCTGCTGTAAGGTTTGGTAGCCCGCAACTGCTTGCTTGCGAACCTCTGCTAGGTAGACTGACGGCCACCGATAATTTCGCTTCAAGCTCACCTACGCGCGTTTGCATGGTGCCCAACTGTTGCTGTATCTGCTGTTGCATTGTGGCGAACAGCTGCTGCATCAATTTAGTAATCTCAGCGAACATGTCCTCCATTTTCTTTTCGAGTGCTTTCTTATTGCTCCATTCGGAGTTCTATCTCTTCCTGCCCCACGTTTGTCTGACTCTCTCGCCTGTGCGTTCTTCTTTCACTGCAATCTGAATCTACGTCTACAGCCCTTCGTTTTGTGGGCACAGTCACCTTTGCACCACTATAAATTGCTTCCACCGGAACCTTGGCTATTAAATGCGAAGCACTTCTTAGTTAACTTCGACGAATTTGAGCGTATCTATCTATCTATCTATCTATCTATCTATCTATCTATCTATCTATCTATCTATCTATCTATCTATCTATCTATCTATCTATCTATCTATCTATCTATCTAATCTATCTATCTATCTATCTATCTATCTATCTATCTATCTATCTATCTATCTATCTATCTATCTATCTATCTATCCGCCTACAACTTTTATCTCTCCTGGCTGTTTCCATAATGGTATTCATACCAAACTTGGTAAGGCATAACATGACCGTAGGAAGAACATATTTGACTAGTCATAACATAAAAATCATGACATGTATGTCATGAATGTCATGATTTACATTAAATGGTCCGGCAGCTCTTGCGGTGGTTTTGTTCACATGGCATGTTGCTAAACCGGTATGGTATGACATCATTGCATGGTGAACACAAGCGACAGACCCTAACATGAAAATCATGACATCGGTGTCATGTAGCAACATGACTACATGCCACACTTATGATCCGCTCGTGGCCGTTTTGCAAGCGTCACATATAACAAAGTTTGTATTATGTGACGAGAATGGACGACATAGGTAAATGACACATTCAGACATGAAAATCATGACACGCGTGTCATGTAACAATATGACTACATGCCACGCTCATGATGCGCTCGCGGCCGTTTCGATAGCGTCACATATACCAAATTTGGTATTACGGTACGTGAATAGATGACGATGATATGTGACTGGTGCCAACATGATAATCATGAGATTCATGTCATGTAGCAAAATGACTACATGCCACGCTCATGATGCACTGGTGGCCGTTTCGCTACCTTCAATTATACCGAATTTCGTATTACGGGACGTGAATGGATGACGAAGGTATTACACCGGTGCAAACATGATAAATATGAGATGAGTGTGATGTAATAACATGACTACATGCTACGGTCATGATGCGCTCGCGGCCGTTTCTCTAGCTTTCCATGTACCAAACTCGGTATTACGCGACGCGAACGGATGACATAGGAAAATGACACATCAAAACATGATAATCACGACATGCGTGTCATGTTACAACATGACTACATGCTACACTGATGATGCGCTCAGGGCCGTTTCGCTAGTTTCACATATGCTAAATTTGGTATTACGTGACGCCAATAGATGACGAAGTATGTGACTGGTGCAAACGTAATAATCAGGAGATGTGTGTCATGTGTGAAAATGACTACATGCCACAGTCAAGGCACCAATACATTCCGACGTGACGCTGTGTGCATGCTCGCCGGCGTTCATTTCATTGTGTCAGCCCAGCGTTGCCACGCCAGGCGCATGTCCTGCCATATACTCACAGGCGCGCGCCGCGCTGCGTTGCTTTGACGCATGCGCGTTTAAGCGCGTCCGGCGTCCCTTTATCACGAAAAGAGGGAGACGGAGCGTTTTATGGGCAATGTATAGGCGTGAAACGCAGCATGTCGCATTTCGCGCCGGTTGCCGTCGGGCCGCGCCGACGGATGCTGGTCGCGCCTGGCGCCAGACTATAGAGTGCTCGCGTTTTGCTAACGTTGCGTCGCTGTGCCCAGCATGCACGCGCGTCAACGCTACATTGGAGTATATTGGGCCCTTCGTGATGCACTTGCGGCCGTTCTGCTAGCTCTACATATACCAAAATAGGTGTTACGTGTCGTCAAAGGATGACGAAATGTACGACTCGCACAAACATGATAATCCTGACTCACGTATCATGTAAGAACATGACAACATACCACGCTCATAGCGTGCTCGCGGACGTTTCTCTAGCTCAACATATACTAAATTTGGTATCACGTGACGTGAATAGATGACAAACGTAAACGACACATCCAAACATGATGATCATCACACGGAAGTCATGTACGGCATCGTTCACCTCTGCCTCGTAACGTTGTGCTGATTTGAAAGTGACATATCAACATTTCTCATTCGTGCTTGGCATATCATCGATTCCCACTGTACGTGGGATCTGCCAAATTTTTGCGCTACGTCTTTTCTGTCCTTGCCTGCGTTTCTCAATATAGCCTTTTCTTCCTTAAGAATGCTAATCTTCTCTCGAAGTGAAGCGTTGTCCTTAGTAAGCTGCATAAGCATCTTCTTAATCTGTGCCAACTCTTTGTTATGCCTAGTTCACACAGAAACATCCGCTTTCTACAGCGACCGGAATTCCCCTGCCGCCGAAACGCAGCGTCGTTCGCACTGGACGTGGCCCGCGCCGCCGAATATGTCATCTACTACGGGGCGAACGCGGGATGGATGCGCTGTCACCCGGTTGTTGTCGCGGCTCGCAAACGCTACTACGATATCCGGTGGTGTATACTTCGACAATTCTCGTACACAAGAAGCAAGAAAAGACAGTACTGCTTACTTTGCAGGCAAGTGGCTGTCTTGTAATGCACGAAGAGCAGAAAAACCACCGACGCCAGCGGCGTTGGTGGGTTCGTTTTGCTCTGCAAGACCGTAACAAGCTCGGTCACGCCAACAGCAAGCTCGGTCACCTCTTTCACGAAATACGGAGGCGAAGTAGGCACAGAGTAGGTTAAACCCCCGTTGGTTTCAACATTCAGTTACGTGCACTGCGGCATAACTTGGCCGCCATTTTTTCGAAATTTCTTGACTAGCGCTCCTATTGGTCCGCGGTGACCGATTCGGTGGCAGACGCCGCAAAAATCGGTCTGAGAGCGACCGGCGCGGAGAGGGCCCTTTCGGCGGATCTCGCCGCCGCCGAACCGGATTCGGAGCACTTTCGGCGGCCGCAATGCTCAGTGTGAACACGGCCTTAGTCTCGTCATTAGCATTGGAGTGTGCAGCCTCGACCTTCACGCGTCTGCCGGAGACGGCATCTGCCCAGCTCACCTCGGAACGGCCCGGGGCGTTCGCTGCCGGTTTCTCCTCCCCCTTTCTACGTCGGTGTTGTTCCATACCTAGGAGTTGACGTGCTACGGGCTCTGGAACTGGCCCTTGGCTGATCTCTGTCTCCCATTTTGCGGCTTCTCGATCGGGAGCGGGTGCAGGAGAGGTAACGCGAGCTCGACCGATTTTTGCGTCTGTCGTCGAACGCATATAGTGTCGTGGACGCATTCTTCGTTCTCCGTGTGTACGCGTTGACTCGAGGCGTTTTTTTGTAGCTTTCTTTCCCACTGTCGCTTCATGACTAAGTAAGGGGTCTTAAACCTGGCCTTGCATTTCCTGTCACCAGTCGGATGATCCCATGCCGCAGAGAAGGCACCTAGGCTCGCACCGACGATCGGTGGTAGGCTCAGCGCTGCCACATCCACGACACCTTTTTGCTTGCGGCTGTGGGCAAATGTCCAAGTGGTGGACTAGTCCTCCACACGCGTAACACGTTTCATATGGCTTCTTGTTCAGTACGCAGCGGTACTCACAACTCCTGTAGTACACGTAACCTGGTACAAACGTGCCCTGGAATACAATGATCGCGTGATTGGTGTGGCTCATCCTCTTGGCGTGTAATATGTTGGGGTTCCTCTCGTTCACTAGGCTTTTCTCAATATCTTCGGAGGTATCGTAGTCCGGTATCCCTCAGATGACTCCCGTCCATGTATCTTCCGGCGCGGTTATGTAAGCGGCGACTTCGTATGTTATTCTGTCTTATATGCGGAAGACCTCCATCGCAGTGTATTTTTCTGCTCTTGCGAGCACCAGTGTACTCACTACGATGATGTTCTGCCACTCGCTGATGCGAATTGAGTCCTTTACCACTTCTTCGGGCATCAGCCCAGTTGCTCTCAGCATGCAGTCGCCTATCTGGGCAACGCAGTATCCAGCTGTGTTAAAGCTATCCTTTGGTCGGATAATGGCCTTGAAGTCTTCTTTTGGAAGGTGAGGCTTCTTTTGGGCCGCGTTCATCTTCTGTATGTTCCGAGACGCTCGTCTCTCACGGTCCTCCGCGTCTGCTGACGCTGCGTCCCCTTGCCTGCCTGCGGTAATGTCCGCGTCTGTTGCCCTATTATTCTTCTTACGTGCATGGATCGTGGTCCAGCCTTGTTCTTCTGGAGTTTCCTTTCCAGAGATGTCGTCTCCGTCATTTTGATAGACGTCCATCGCGTTAGGCTACGAGGTGAGTCAGGGAGCCTGCACTGCCCTCGGTGAAGCTTGGGCGGAGGCCACGGTTGCGGTTGTAGTAATGGCGTCGCCTGGACGTTGTTAGGGTTAGCACCACCATCGGCATGGCACGAACAAAAAGTAGGTGTAGCAGCCAGGAATTGGCTCACCTGAATAAACTGTAGCTGTCGGTAAGGATCACTGACCTTCCCAGATCGTTGCTAATAATTTAACTTTCCAAAGGTTCGTAGTTTCGCTACTATCCTTGAAAGTTGGCGGAGCTCTCAAGCAGTGCGTCTGCTTGCTCCGACCCCCTAGTGGCGAATGCCTTGGATCCTGAGTGAGTGAGTGAGTAAAAACTTTATTGAGAATGTCCGGCGGTATTTAGCAGGGTGGGGCTACAAGCACCCTACCCTAGGTGACGGCCTCGAGTTCTTGGACACGGGCGGCTTCCTGGGCGTGCCGGAGTGCCCACAGTTGATCAGCGAGGTCACGGCTGAGCAGAGTCGCCTCCCATCGTGCCTCGCGGTTCGAGACTGCCATGTCTACCCGGTTCATAGAGGACTGGTCCATGACGCAGGGGCACTCCCACATGATGTGCTGCAGCGTCGCTCTTGCTCCACACACTTTACAGTCGTGGGATGTATACATGTCTGGATAAGAGAGGCGTAGGATCACTGGGTTCGGGTACGTGTGTGTCTGTAAGTGTCTCCAGGCAACCTCCTGTTTCTTGTTTAGTTTTTCGTGTGGTGGTGGATATTTGCATCTGTTCAGTCTGTAGTGTTGGGTGATATCTCTGAAAGTAGTCATGCGATCCCCCTACATCCACTCCCAAATTGTCTTCGATGTCTGCGAGACATCGGGGCTACCGGCAGGTGCCACAGCTCGGCGTGCAAGGCCTCGAGCCGCGGCGTGGCAGTCGCGTTGCCCGCGAGTAGAAGATCTGTGTGGGCGGGGGTCCATACGAGGAAGCTGACGTTTTTGTGGCAAATACTGTCTTCGCGAATTTCGAGAATGTGTGCTGCTTCGCGGGAGATGCGGCCGCTTTGGATCCTGAGGAGAAAAAAAAAACATGCGCTAACAATTGTCTCTTCAGAGGGACGTCACGATTTCCTTCTTGAAGAGGAGACAAAGAGACGAGGAAACGGGCTAAAGAGACGCAGAAAAAGGGGGTAGGGGGCAAAATGACAAGAAGGCATAGCCTCAACAAACAACATCACTCACTCAGTATTAACATTACAGACAAGATTCCGGTACCGAGAGCGACCACATGACAACTGATCAGTCTAATGACGGAACTTGAAAGCCTATTTGCAGCTAAACAGCTCGCGGACATGGGAGCCGAAAGAAAACGTAACCTGTGACGTCATTGGTAGAGTGGCACGTTGCTATCGGCCCTGTCTGTGACAACAGTGACGCCGCCAAAAAAAATAAAAGAAAGAGAAAGCAGTCTACGGATCTGTGAAACGGCATGGAGTGTATAGCCCTCCCAATCAGACGGGACGACCGCTGAGAGCGACTAAGTTGCGATACTTAATGCAACTTTAGGCAAAACCTTCGCATAGAATTCAAATTTTACAGTATTGTGACGTCATACGTGACGTTCCAGCTCAAGGTCACGTGACCCTGATGTGTCGAAACGCAAGAAAGCTATCCCCGGTGAAAAGTCTCACTTTTTGGCTAGGACTAGGGCTGTGCCCGAAAAGGCGTTGCGCTCATAGCATCTCAAAGCATTGGAGAGGTAACAATAACATAATTAGCTGGCACGCTTTCATGCGAAGTGCGATATGACGAATGCAAAAGACAACATTAAGTCTGGCTATCACGTACAGGCTGTTTCATACTTGGGGGAATCTCGGAGCGCGCTGCAATCGCGCGCCGGCAGCAGCAGCTCGCGCGTGCGCAGACGCTTCAAGGGAGTGGGCTTGAACAGCGTCGTCTGCTACGGCAGTGCGTGCCCCATTGCCGGCCAGCACACGGATATCGATGATAACGCTGGAGCTGGGCCGATACTCTGCTCTAATCATTTTCAGAAAAATCCGTACCTTTATATAGCACACGAAGAAACAAAGAACTACAAACTCGCTAGGGCTTTCTTGCTTCGTGTCGCGTAAGGCTGCGCACTTTTTTCAGATGTTCCCGTATCAACTTGCCCAATTGGGAACGCTTGGCTGGACTAAACGTTGCGCAACGCCAACCTATCAGCCTTTATTCGGGATTATGGGGCACTAGCAACAGTGTTTGGCCTCATACCTTGTTTGCTCTACCGGAACGCCGTGGTGCTGTGTGCGTTTATGAATATTTCTTCGCTGTGTGGGCACCGCGGTACGCTGGGACGAGGAAGACATGACAATTAGCAAGCAATGTGCGTTGTCTTTATTTGACTTAAAGTAAATATAAGAACTCAACAGTAGAGTTGTTTTGATGCGCTGGCTTAAAACGATAAAACAAACTCGAACAAATTCAGGAATGTTTTAGCTGAGGAGAAAGTCGGAATGTGTCTCTTTTCAACGACATTTCATTACTACAAGACTCGCTAAGCGGCTCTGGACGCATACCACTTAGTACCTTGTCATGTCACCAGTGGCAGTGATGACGGCGCTCATTCTTGACGGCTGTAAGGCGTACAGTGACTTGGTGACTTGATGAGCGATGTGTTCACTCGCAGGGCGTCCCGCTCGCTGACGATGGCGGACCACAACCGATCCTCGCACAGCCCGTGTAGAGGATGGCGTGCCAGCGACATTTTCATGAAGCCCCAGACATTTTCGATGACATTCAGGTTTGGTGATTGGGGCGGCGATTCCACGGCCTTTAGACGAAGCAGTGCACAGAAAAGACACAGAAACACACACACACATGAGGTGCGCCAACTGGCACAACGTTTAGTGCAGATTACCGGCTCAGTTCCTGTAATAATTTTATATATCCGCGCGCTCGCCAGCGATGCGGCAACAAAGAACCGCCGTAGCAGACGACGCGGTTCAACACTATCCTCCCGAATCATCTGCGCACGCGCCAGCAGCTCACGGCGCGTGGCTGCGGCGCTGGCCGCGCCAAGATGCCAATCGCTCCGAGATTCCCCTAAGTGTGAAACAGCCTGTACGTATTTTCTTCCACGCTTGCCAACTTTTTTTTCTTTTCTTGGTTCCACAGACTGTGGCTGAATGCAAGTTCATAGTAACTAATGCTTGAGCGCTTAGCAACGTGTCGCACGAGAGGCGAGCTTCTGTAGGTACAATATAAGTATATATGTGTCAAATGACCACAGAAGTGGACCATTGTTCTCAGAGACTTACCTTTATTTCAGTGTTATCTCAGCCAGGGATGAAAAATGGCTAGTTGGGCTAGTTGGTTGGAATTCATGGTAATAAGGGCTGCAGCGCGAGCACGACGGTGCTAGAAGAAACGTGAAACGAAAGGCGAGGCATGGAAAGCAAAGAGGACAACACGAGTGCTGATGCTCAGCCAGGGATGTTTCAGAACCCCTTGTGGACCACTGAAAGCGATGGGAACTCCTTGACGTGAGAGAAATGAGGCGGAGAGGATGAGATGAAGAAAAAGAAATTCTGAAGGGGCCGCTGTCATGAATCATATAGTGTGCCTCCGAAGAACATTTTTTTTTTCCGAGGATGACTTTCGCAGAGCTTCGCAGTCCTCCTGGGGTCGGCGAACACTCGTTTGAGTACCACTGCTTTATTTGATCACGCTGTTGTAAGTCGAAATTTAAATTTAAACAAGAAGCACCACACAACGAAATGCAGGAACGTATATACGTAGCGCACTCGCGTAGTCAAATGCATCAGCTGGAGCGAAGCAATGCACGCAGTTTCGCCTTCAGCCTTCAGTTTTTGTGGCATCAGCGTAACATAGGCACGAACACTTACATGAAAGGTAGTTTAAGATAGCGTGGCCAGATCAGCACGAGGCGATCTCGAGTGATATTGCGCATAGTAGTTGTGGCACTTAAATGTTGCGGCGTTTCATTATATGAGCTTCGTGTAAATAACTGCTGTTTGGATTTGGCACTTCAGTGACCTGATAAGATTGGGAATATGTTTGGGCGCATGGTCTTCGCTTAAATGCAGGTTTCCTCAATAAAGGTCGCATAATCGTAATCTCCCTGTGTCTTCAAAACTTGTGTGGCTCTGATTCCACGATTTCTTTATCTCAGCAGTACTCTACTGGTAATCCACTCCACTCTAAAGCTATGCCATGACTTTTTTTTGTTTTCGCTTCGCCAAAGCTGAAGCCAGAGGTCTCGTGTATCTCTCCGGGCCAATGAAGGCATTCAAAACCGAACTCGCATGATCGGGACGATTTCAAAAGGGAGCGCGCTGTGGTGCACACTGGGTGCTTCCTTTTACGCTTGCTAGATGACGCTACCAACGCACTTGTCTTTGGTCAGTGTCGCACAACATGCACCGAAGCGCGAAACTTCAAACGTTGGGTTGTTCTAATAATGAAATTTAGAACCGAATCGAACACAGTTCGAATAGCTTTCGAGTAGAAAGCCAACCATTTCATAAATTGGAAAAATAAAAAAATAAAAAATAAGATAAAAATAAGAAAACATTCGTTTAACAGCACATACTGCCGACGCGAATGTATCTTGCGCAACGTTACTGCCTATATGCTACTTTTAAGTAGCACATATACAGTAATTTTAGTCTCGCGTAAGGTCGTCTGCAGGGCGTTCGATATTCACTGGTGCAGCCATGTGGGGGGAGGGTGTGGCTTATATCGCGCGAAAACTGCAGATCTTATGCGTGCTTCACGCACACATACAAATACACGCGAACAAGTATTGTTCCGCCCGCCCCCTCATCCTCCTCGAAAAAAAAAATTCCAGCTACAACACCGCTTCTTGTCTCTTTGGTGCAAGTTCGTTAGTGCAATAGTTTAGCGTTAGTGCAATAGAATTCGCTGTGGAGAGGGTTTAGTTGTGACATTAGGTTATTGCGCACACTATTCCAAAACAGCCTAACCCGCAGTTTCGACAGCGTACGCAAAGGCAGCGTGGCTGCGGTCGCCCGCTATTTTCGTCAATAAACGACGGCCGTGAGATGCACGGCGTACGATGCATGCTCAGTGGGGACTATCGCAAAGCTTTGCTTGCGCTATTTTAAACGTCCCTACTGACATTTATCAGAACGAAGGAACACGAGCTGGGCTTTCGTTCTTTCAAATCCCGCCTAACGTTGCCACTTGTAAGAATGGCTTTCCAATATCATATGTGTCATACATAGAAAGAAAGTGTAAATTTAAGGGCCAGTTTTCTTTGTTACACACAATATTAAAAATAAATAGCAAACAATAACGCTAGCCAAAAATAATGGGTGTTATTAGAAGTAATTGTAATGTAAATGTGGAGAAAGTTTAAGAAAAGATAACTTGCTATAGGCAGGGTCCGAACCTACAACCTTCGAATAGCGTGTCCGATGCTCTACCACTGAGCTACGGGGGCGGTCTTCCCACCGTCCACTTTATCGGGTATACATGTGCATTTTAAGCGTGGGAGCGTCAGTCAGCGCCACCTGTTGTCACCACGGCGAGTGTGAAACACTTTTTTTTTGCCTGTCTGGCGTGACGTAGTACGTGACGCCAAAGGGTTTTCGTAATAATGTCATACATGGATCATTTATGAAGGAGATATGACGCGTCCCGTTTTAATGTAATGACATGCAAAAACATGTCATTACTGATCTCAACAATGATTACAATATATGATTACAATATATGTGTGTGTGTGTGCGACTATATGACATTCGTCACACACACACACACACACACACACACACACGCACGCACGCACGCACACACACACACACACACACACACACACACACACACACACACACACACACACACACACACACACACACACACAAGCCCCGACGCGGTGGTCTAGTGGCTAAGGTACTCGGCTGCTGACCCGCAGGGCGCGGGTTCGAATCCCGGCTGCGGCGGCTGCATTTCCGATGGAGGCGGAAATGTTGTAGGCCCGTGTGCTCAGATTTGGGTGCACGTTAAAGAACCCCAGGTGGTCTAAATTTCCGGAGCCCTCCACTACGGCGTCTCTCATAATCATAGAGTGGTTTTGGGACGTTAAACCCCACATATCAATCAATCAATCAATCACACACACACACACACACACACACACACACACACACGCACGCACACGCAAAACAAAAACAAAGTTTGAGGCCAGTCCTGTCTCTGTAGCTCACTACCTCAAAGCTTCACTAATCGAAATACGCAAGGGAATAACCATAATACCGCCTAGCGACGTCACAGAATGTTATTCCTAGTGAAGCTGTAGGCCGCTAGTGAAAGGCCTGCGTGTTTGAGACTTCTGTTATAGGGAAGCTTTGCGTCTGCTCATGTTATATAGAGCGACTCGATGAAGGAATCGATTGAGTGCAGTGTATTTTCTCAGCGTACGCTTACGTGCTTTTTAAAGCGAGAAGAACGCATGCTCGTCTCCGCTACAAAGCGAAACTATGCAATGAACGAAGGAAGTAGGAACATACACGCGTAAGCTACAATAGTAGCATTAAGGGCACTCTTCTCAATAACAGAATTTAGATGTACTGGGCCCCCCGACGACAAATTACACGTAATAGTACATTGTAGTTTAACCATTTCCGTGTTTTCTACAGCGCGTGGTTAACGTTGCAGTTTGTACACCCCTCCCGCCTACGTCACTGCGCGTCAGAGAGAGAGAGAGGGAGAGTAAATTTATTGTGGGCCTAAAATAAAGCGTCTGAGTAAAAAGCAGTGCGGGAATCCCTATCCATAAATCAACTGTCATGACTCATCAGTCATGCGTCATCGCACATCACTGCGTAAGACATGCGATCAGTACTACTTCAGTCAGCAGAAGACAAAGCTTGCCCTGTGGACGAGTGGGCGAAATGTGACTGGGCGAGGACTCGTGTGTTGTGTTTCCAGCGTGTTATTATTATTATTATTATTATTATATCGGGCGTTCAGTTTTATCACTCCGGTTTTTCCACTGCAGACGTGACGTCATCAGTTGCGCGTACACTCCCTTACACGTGCAGCAGCGCGAAGAACGCGCGCAACAAGGTAGTAGAGGAGATGCGAAGAGACACGGTGCTGTTGTTGACAGTTGTTTTTTTTTCTTGTTTTTTTTGCGTGCTCCATTTTCTCTTCTCTTGTAAACTACCACCGGTTACTGTATATAGCGCTGCGGTCTGGGTTTCCCCTTGCACGTTGCTGTTATATTCGAGATGCGTGAATCGGCCGCATCGTGCCATCTGCAGCGCTGAGGGTCTCCGCTCTCCAGACGCTCATTCCCTCTGTCCACGATTCGAACATTCGCTGGACGGGACGGTTCTCGCAGGTGCGGCTCACGACAACGGTGGGGGGGAATTCCATCGCACGCAGTGCAGCCGGGGCTTCTGCTGTTCGTGAAAGTCGCCCCGGCGGTCTTCAAGCACCGCTCGGCTGCCTGCTGCTGCTGCCGGTGATCGTAGCTCCCCCCTCCCCCCTCCTCGTCCGTGAACCTGACCCGAATCGAGGCCGACCTCGTATAAGAGGCGCATCCGGAAGCGCGCGTCCCCCAGACGCCCCCCGTGGTCGGAAAGCAGCGCAGACATGGATTCCCCGCCTCGCTTCTTCGCCATTGTCGTCACGGTGAGTGCAACGGCCGCCACAGCTAGGTGCTAGTGCAGTAACCACCATTGTAGTGTGTGCGACTGACTTTGCCCAACTCTCGTTCATGCGGCTCACTGTGGTAGGAAACGATTACATTGAACTTTATTTGCGTGCTGCGAGAAGAACTATTCGCTTAACCAATCATTTTTTTGAACGGGCACAACACTATGACGTCATTGCATAAGCCCGACACGGACACTCCTCAACGGAATGGCAATACCGTCAGCTTGAAGCGCACTGCAAGTTCTGGATACCTTAAACGTGTTTCGTGGATTGCAGTCCATCAAAACAATCGCAGGCTAACCAGACTATGAAAAAAAAACAGTGCTCAGTTTTAGACCCTCTGGGCATTAGCGTATTCAGGATTTTGTCTTAGGACACGCAATCCAGTGTTCCATCATGACCGGGGGGGGGGGGTGGAGCAGGGGGGTCAAGTGCAGGTGGGGCTGCCCCTTTTGCACTCCCCTGCCGAGGTCCTTGTCTCTGAGTGTGCGCTGTGAACGCGGCTATGTGTGCGCACATACCAGTTCTTTTTCCCAGGGATTTATTTCTATATTAATTTGTTTTTATTCCCCTCACCTCACGTAGGGTAGCAAATCGAAAGCAACCTGGTTAATTTTCCTGCATTCACATCTTCTCTCTCTTGTCCACTTCAGGATACAGTTGTGTTAACAGCCGGCTCTTTAACACACAGCCGCATACTCGCAATGCGAATTCTCAAGCAGTGCAAGAGATTACTCACGCACGTTTGCATCAATTCGATCACAACGGCAGAACAACGCGAGCGGAAGCGAAGAATGCAAAACGGCAACTCGGGAGAGTCCTGAAAACTTTTATTTCACTTTGCGCCATCTTGCGTGGTCAAGAATACCGTTTGGTGCCTTGGATATTTTCCATGCTTGGATCACCCCCTCCCCCCTTCGTACCCGTCTTACATACAGAGAGACGTACGAGGCAGGGCACTGTGCGCAACGACCCGGTCGTGGGGCCAATTTCGTATAAATTACCTGCCTGGACTGAGCATGCTTCAGCGAGGTCCTATCGAGCGGGTCTAGCAGCGCACATTCACCCCTTCATCTCAATGAGGCTCACGGAATGTGCCTTAGGCTACTTCCGTCGAAGCAGCATTTCAGTACTTCCACCACTTCCAGTCTCGGGCGACGAGTGCCTTCAGGCAGGGGCGTAGCCAAAACATTTTTCAGGGCGGAAGGGCCGAGGGTGGGTGTATGAGCGCCTAATCGCCCGCTTTTTTGTACGTTCTCATGTGTGTTTGTATGTGTAGGTATTTATATAAACTCGACAATTTAAAAACTTTCTGTGGAAAAAGAAAGCAGGGGGGGGGAAGGGGGGTCTGAATCTTCTTGGCTATGCCAGCGCCTTAACGGCCAGCTCTACTCGTCTCTTCCCTGCTAAATTTCACACAATCAAGGCTGTGTGGAGTATTTATTTATTCATTCATTTATTTATTTTAATGAAGGTGCATTGCTTGTTCCAGTTAAATAATTACCTTATGACGTCACAATGCAATCAAAATACACAATCAGTGCGCACAAGGAGCAGCGAAAATACGGGAAAATGTCATCCTTGTGCATTTTTAATTTTTAGTTCATGAAAATCGTGCTCGGGGAAAATTTCGCGGTTTTGGATTAGTTACAATTGATGATGTCATCCAGAAGATCCCCTTAAAGGTAAGTCGTTCGTGGCAACGCTGAGGAATTAAAATATTCTGTTTTGTCAAATATGGGCGTTTGATACGGGAATAGTGAAGACACTGCCTAATGACTTTTAAAGATGTAATTAGGATGACATTTCCCTGAGAAAATATTCATCAATTAGGCATGAAAGGCCTACATAGCGAAGACCATACCTATTGTGCGGGGCGATATACGTATGAATTAATTGTTAATATATCCGAGTGGTGGCTAAGGCACTCGGCTGCTGACCCGCAGGTCGCGGGTTCGAATCCCGGCTGCGGCGGCTGCATTTCCGATGGAGGCGGAAATGTTGTAGGCCCGTGTGCTCAGATTTGGGTGCACGTTAAAGAACCCCAGGTGGTCGAAATTTCCGGAGCCCTCCACTACGGCCTCTCTCATAATCATAACGTTGTTTTTAAACCCCACGTTAAACCCCGCATATCAATCAATATATTCGAGTGACAGTCACAGTGTATCGAGAAATTTTGTGGATGACTTCCAGTGTAGAGAATAAACACTTTGGTGTGACGACCAGATAGAGGAAGGAAATCAACTTAAGTGAACAGAGATTAACTTAAGTGTACAGAGATTAGTAATATGTCATGAAATCCTCGTATGACATCACGCAAGGTACTCAGACGTGGTTTACAACGGAAATAAGAAAGGTGATGTTCATAAATGAGGAAAACTGCTTTGAATTAAAAGGAATTCAGCAGCACAGCTATAACGTTAGGAATCAGATGTGCCGAGTAATTGCCGGACAATGGGTGCAGCGGGGCGCGCGCCAACGCTTCGCAAACGCCAAATGACTGAAGGACTTCGCCTACAGCATGTTTTAAAAATGCGTTTTGAACTTTCATCTCCGATAAATGTCTAAACGCACCATTCAGCTGCTTTCAGCAATCTGTAGAGAAAGGCACCCTGTACCCTCATTTATTTTTCATCCACATAGCACCGTTTTAAGTAGGCACTGTACGAGTAGAGACTCTTGCAACAGGACCCTAGGTGGTCAAAACTTCCGGAGCCCTCCACTACGGCGTTTCTCATAATCATATAGTGGTTTTGGGACGTTAAACCCCACATATCAATCAATCAATCAATCAATCAATCAATCAATCAATCAATCAATCAATCAATCAATCAATTAAGCAATCAATCAATCAATCAATCAATCATTCAATCAATCAATCTTGCTACCGCAAAGAGGCTAATAAAAAAACGCCGTCATCTGGCGTGGCCATCCGTGGCGTTCGCTAAAACTCACGTGAATGGCTGCGGAGACAATCTGCGATTCAGGGGGAGATATTTAAGAAATAAATCAATCAAGCTTCCTCGGCAAAGTGAGGTTTGAACCCACATCCTCGCGGTCTCAGGTTAGGTATCCTAACCACTGTGTTATGTACTCATACTTGTGCAACATGAATTTGTGGGAAACCTATGAATGTAACAAGCCCGTAAGCCACGTTCGTGCTACAGTCTTGTTCTCGGCAAGCTGTTCGGCAGACTTGACACCCAAATTATTTGACAACCTTTGCTGATTCATCTCGAAGCCGTAGCGGGAACTTAGCAGGGCCACTAAAAGAGAGGAAATTTGGTATTACTTTACAATAGGTAATGACGCAACGCGAGGTGCATTAAAGAGCAAGGGAGGCTCTTTTCCTGTACCTCTTTTTTTAAATTAGCATTGCGTTACGTGATTACTTTTTGCGCAGCATGGCCTAACAGCAGGCTCTTTGTTCTTGGAACAATGAGTTAGGATTTGACAACCTTCTCAAAACGAGGTACCAGCCATCATTTTCATAACAACATAGAGTAGCACAACCAGGATTGTTTTTCTGTTGAGAAGGGGAGGGGGAAGCATACTTCATTTTTGTTCGTCTGTACGAACTCATAAATATGCAAATCTTTAAAAAATGCTGAGTCCCCACCTCCCACCCATGACGTGCTGTATACGCCAGTGACAACATACGTTGAGTTTTCGTTGTTCAATATTCCTTAGGTCAGTTAGCTGTTGAGAAATGGGCATTCTGTGTTCATATATCAAAATAATAAGTGCACCGAATGATAAATAAAAACAGAGGCTGTGCAAGAATTGCAGTGACCTTTATGCACCCGGTAACTACAACCGAAGCGTTCCGACGAAACCCAAAGGCTAGCCAAGATGTACAATTCTCCCCACTGCAAGATAAGGGCGCGCGATTAAGCGTACACCGCCTTATTCTCTACGCGAGCCTAAGTACGCGTGAGAGATGAGAGCCGCCACGCGCTCACTGCGCCATCTTGCTGATAATGCTGAAAATATGATAGTCCCCCCCCCCCCCCCAGAGATGCCCGCCAACTGTGGTAAGTGGTAGATACGAACAGCTTGCCGTTTGAACGTTTGAGGCGGTACCTCTCGATGGCTCAGGGGTTAACGCCTCGCATTCATGACGCGCGGAGGCACGTTCGATTCCGCGCGCCGGAGTCTTTTTTCCGGGATTTTCTTCTTTCTTGCGTTTTCATATATATATAGATACGTATACATATACAGTGCAAGACATCGACGCCCACACCGGCTGCGAAACCAAGCCGAGAGTGTCCATATAACTGCTATCGCAATAAAACAGCTATAAAGAGAATCACATGGCGCAGGGATGAAAGCAAGGTGATCCGAACGCGATCGGCGGCGCAGATGTCTCTCACAAAGAAGCGACTTTAGGCCAAGAACGAGTTTCTTTAATCGTGTGGCGTACAGTGAGACGTGTGAGAGAAATTGAGAGAAAAACACTACATTGTTCACGATATAAATGACGAAAGTGGGTATACTGCAGACTTCGAAAACGGCGCTCAGTAAGATAAAGGAGTATATAAGAAAAAGACGCTATGGACTTTTCAGTCTTATTATGTAGTAGTGCAGACTACACGAATATATCTGTACATGTCAGTATACCAATAAAGCTATTTCAATTATTGTTGGTATAGGGTGCGTTATTCATCGCGACAAAGTGAACAATCACGTTGAAAATGATGAAATCTCTTGCTTTAGTGACAACGGCACAGCAGATCGTCTTGTGAAAATTAACAACGCAGCTGAGCTAGCTTTAAAAAATGGCAGTATATCCACGGAGTGAATGATGGAGAGTGGGGCGAAGCATTCGTCCGTCCATGCGTCCGTCTGTGTGACCGTCCATGCGTCTGTTCGTGCGCCCGTCCCTGCGTTTGTTCATGCATCCGCCCCTGCGTCCATCCATGCATCTGTCTGTGTGTCCGTTCGTCCATCTATTGAACACTCCAAGTCCCACCATCTCGCATCTTTTTATCATATATTCCCCATATAGAGCCACTGCCATTCAGTGGACATTCCAAGGACTAAACGAGAGGTGGCACACGCACACTTTCTTACGGCTTGCGCTTCGGGTCTACTTCCCACCTTCAACCACCTTGAGTTCATGATATATACTAGTTCACTGTATTCATGGCACTGCGGCCCAATGCTCGCTAAACCTTTCTAAAACCAAGGAGGTTACGCCCAGCGAGTATAACGTGGCAACCTTTTCCTGTCAGATAGTGCTCAATGTACATGCCAAGTGGCTGCTAATGTGAAATGAGAGACAGGAGGATTCAGCTTTTAATTTCTTACGGCTTGCGCTTCGTATCTGCTTCCCCCCTTTAACCACCTCGAATTCATTCATGGTATATACTAGTTCATTGTATTCATGGCCCTGCGGCTCAACGCTCACTAAACCTTTCTAAAACTAAGGAGGTTACACCCAGCGAGTATAATGTAGCAACCCTTTCTTGTCCGATAGTGCTCAATGTACATGCCAATGGCTGCTAATGGGGATCGCAGCGTGCGCGTTGACTAAAAGCCGAATGCTCCTGTCTCTCATTCCCCATTAGCAGCCATTGGCATGTACATTGAGCACTATTTTTTATTGTTAAACAACGCACAGAAGAAAATTCTCACCGGCACCACCTTGGAGGTCAAATGTTATACCTATTTCGGGCATGTGCCATTGGTGGTTACGTACTACGAGGAACGCCCAAGCCACGACATAAAGAGCTTCGCCCCGAAAACACCAAAATGCTACACCCAGGAGGTCAGCGTGGAAGCCACACTGCTTGCCACTCACCCAGTTTTACAAGCATACAATGTGTTTCACGAAACTATACTAACTATATACTCGGCGACAACTTTCTCTGGAGGCACAGCCAAAGCTACGTGGGTAGAGCTTATGCACATGTGTTACTACGCCAGGTAGTCCGTTTTCGTGTATTTAAGTTAGGATATCGCAAGCGGATCCAACGTGTACTTTTTCGCAGGACCATCATACAATTAATGTTTCATTTATTTGGGAGGAAGTAATTAAAATGTCCATTTTTTAAGGGAAATGACATGAAACTTCTTTGAAGCATCAAGATTTATTTGAGAAAGAAAAGAAAGGTACAGCCGAGCATGCACTGGACGATTAGAACAACGCAAAGCCTAGAAACCATTTCCTAAATTTCATTGCATGCCTAGTCGCCGCCGTTGTTTTCTTTCTTTTAGAGACGCAAAAACCTTCTGGAGACTCTCGCATTATATTTTTAGGCGATGCGAAGGCAACCACGCGAAGAAGACATCTTGGCACCGATAGGTCATAAGCGGGCGTCTGACGTCCGTAAATACAAGTGGGTGAAACGTAACCTTTACTCGGCCAACAACGCTGTTTTTTGCACAGTCAACAGAGTAATATACA
Organism: Rhipicephalus annulatus; assembly: GCA_013436015.1. Classification (NCBI taxonomy): domain Eukaryota; kingdom Metazoa; phylum Arthropoda; class Arachnida; order Ixodida; family Ixodidae; genus Rhipicephalus; species Rhipicephalus annulatus. The sequence continues at coordinate 88,458 of WOVY01000273.1, read as the reverse complement.
TGAACGCGTCTGTTACCCAGGCAAAGCGCAAGGAACGACTCCCTCTGTAGACGCTGACGGGAGCTGTGACGGGATCTTCATCGTGGTCTTATTAACAATGTTAGGCAGCCGAAACACTGACCACGTATGCAACGCAATTTAGGAAAAGTTTCATTGGGTTTACGTACAGTTTCCAATCACACTTTTAGGAGCGAAGCTCCTTATGGCGTGGCTTGGGCGTCCCTCGTATGTAACCACCAGTGGCACATACCCGAAATAGGTATAACACTTGACCTCCAAGGTGGTGCCAGTGAGAGATTTCTTCTGTGCGTTGTTTAACAATAAAAAATAGTGCTCAATGTACATGCCAATGGCTGCTAATGGGGAATGAGAGACATGAGCATTGGGCTTTTAGTCAACGCGCACGCTGCGATCCCCATTAGCAGCCATTGGCATGTACATTGAGCACTATCGGACAAGAAAGGGATGCTACATTATACTCGTTGGGTGTAACCTCCTTAGCTTTAGAAAGGTTTAGCGAGCGTTGAGCCGCAGTGCCATGAATACAATGAACTTGTATATACCATGAATGAACTCAAGGTGGTTAAAAATGAGAAGTAGATACGAAGCGCAAGCCGTGAGAAAGTAAAAGCCGAATTCTCCTGTCTCTCATTTCTCATTAGCAGCCATTGGCATGTAAATTGAGCCCTATCTGACAGGGAAAGGTTGCTACGTTATACTCGCTGGGCGTAACCTCCTTGGTTTTCGAAAGGTTTAGCGAGCGTTTGGTCGCAGTGCCATGAATACAGTGAACTAGAATATACCATGAACTCGAGGTGGTAGGTGGTTAAAGGTGGGAAGTGGACCCAAAGCGCAGGCCGTAAGAAAGTGTGCGTGTGCCACCTCTCGTTTAGTCCTTGGAATGTCCGCTGGATGGCGGTGCTTCTATATGGGGAATATATGATAAAAAGATGCGAGATGGTGGGACTTGGAGTGTTGAATAGATGAACGAACGGACACACAAACAGATGCATGGATGGACGCATGAACGGACGCAGGGGCGGATGCACGAAAGAACGCAGGGACGGGCGCACAAACACACGCATGGACGGTCACACAGACAGACGCATGGACGGACGAATGCTTCGCCCCACTCTCCATCATTCACTCCGTGGATATGCTGCCATTTTTTTCATTCAAGCAGCTGGTGTTGCTGAAGACTGCCCGGTTGCCGGTGTCACTTTCAATTAGAGTCACACTTTAACTAATGATATCACACCGCACACAAATTTTCGGTGATTGCATGTGCGGGAAACAAAACATTTCACAACGTACCACTGTCTTCGCTTCCCCCTGCTCGTTGTATACAGATCACGTAATGAACACGCACTCATGCTCGCTCACAAGCTGCGATGTGAGCTTGCTGCAACCGAGCGACGCCATCGTTGTTTACCGGGGCAGGGAAAAGGTGAAAGGGCACCAGAAAACCAGAAAACCAAAAACAGAAAAGAACGAAAAGCTTGTACAGTTGGTGCTATTTAATAATAATGCAAACAATCTTGAACATAATGTTTACACCTTTTGTTTTTGTATTTTCCATCAAGCTACGCAGTATAAGAAAGTTAGCGTTCGTGGACTACATGCAGAAGCGCAGTAAAGAAGGGCGTGCGAGGGCTTCGTAGCCTTGGCTGCGCTGCCGCAGAAATTTGTCGCCGAGTATAGAACCAAACATAAAAATATCGTTGACCGCAACTGAATAAAACCAACAACATATAACTTGCCGCCATGTGGTGCTCGTCAAATGGTGTGGCACACTTATAACGTGCTTAGTACGTTAATTAATTAATATCAATTTTGCAACATCTTCTCTATAGAGCCATACACATTTCGTCACGTTGTATACGGCATTCAAAAAACGACTGACTAAATATTTTTGCGGGAACGAGCATCGGGTGTCGACCCACCTTTGACCAAGCAATGATGTCATGCGATGACGTCATCACAATGTTGCGACGTCATAATAACATCCCAATAAGAAGTAACTGCCTGTTGATTCGCCACTATATCAAAAAGGTGCCCCCCCCCCGCCCCGCCTCTGCATTATATTTTTTTTTCTTACCGAATTTCGATTTGGTCACTGCGCCACGGAACACTTGAGGCTCTCGCCTTAATAAACGCGTCGTTACAAAATGCGCCCTCGGGTAACATATAAAAGCATTTAACTTGATTCAACCAAGCTTGCAATCGCAGCCAGGAGGTCAGAGAGGCTGACACGTGCGCGCATCTAAATGTGTATCGCCTTGTGCACAGTCAGCGGTGCATCCGCATCCTCGTGGTTTCTCCCTACGCTGCATGGGTGACGCAAGCAACCCTGTTTCGGCGCAACGGAAGCCGGCAAACGACATACGGACGCTCTGTTCAGCAGCGGTGGTGGCCTCTCCACGACGCCCAGTGATTCGAGGACGCGGCGTTTAAGGTCACCAGACCACTAATGTTTTGCAAGAAGGGCTTCGAGGGAAAAGCGGTTCGAGTCTGAGCTCACGCAAGCGTAACCAGAGCGCCGCTAACCGACCTAACTGTGCCTGCGTAATCTGACGGACAAGCGGGGGAAAAAAAAAAGACTCAGCGGTCGCCGCCGAAGCTCGTTTCGCTGCAGGCGCACTCGTTACGTGTGCCGAATTTACGGTGTCCTACGTCCCAGGGCTGCACCGTCGGCTATAAAGGACGCAGATGCGGTTCTTTGAGCGTCTATTTCAGTCTCTTGAGGCTGTTTAACGTGCACATAAATCCATGCGCGCAAAAGCTATCGCTCCAATCAGAATGCGCTATCACCGTCGAGAGGAATGAAACGCGTTCAGCAACACAGCGCTACACTGTAACAGCACCGTGCATTGCAACCAAGCACCAACAGTGGACTGTCGCGACGGCCCCTTTTCTTCGGGCAACAAAGAAACGACATAGTGGAGCACGCACGGGGTTTGGATTTTTTGAAGGCGAATACCTTAGATGCTTCATCAAGCGGGAAATTTAACCGTAGGTGGAGACCGTCCTGTGGCACCGAGAACGTGCGATAGAAAAAAAAAATGTTGTCGATACAGGTGGCTTAGAACCATGGTAAGCGTCGCGTGCTGAGAAGCGCGAGGTCGCTGGTTCGATGCCACGCTGCTGAACTTCTCGTTTTTTTTTTCTCTTTGCAATATGCTAGTTAACAATTTACAGCGTCGTATCTTCGACGTAAATACGTCACGGTGTCGTGATGGACAACGGCATAAAGCAATTCTGTGTTAAAATTATAACCTTATGACGTCGTCATGACGTCACAAATAGCAAAAGCTTGTGACGCTATCATGACGTCACGCATTCTGGTGTGACTTCATGCGATGTAATGCCGCACATTGCCGTTGTAGCGGGCTCCTTTGGGTGGTGACCAAAACCGGAGAGCGCGGAAAGAAATCGAGGGGGCCGCTTTGCATTGGCACGTGAAGCCACCGCTCGTGTTCCCTGCTCCCTTATGGGACATTGACTGAGAAAAATGAGACGAATTATACCTTCACGTTTTAGGTGAATGAACAGGGGAACCTGTGAGTTCTTGTGGATGGATGGCCTATATTGACAGCGCAACGCCATATAGCCTCCGAGCTACTTTGGCATGTGTTTTATAAAGCTTCGGAATTTTAACAAAGAAACTGTTGAAGGTCGAGGTAAAGCCGCTGATGTGCATGCGCCACAGAAAGCGGGTGTGTGTTTAGCATAGCATAGTCATTCATAGTATGGTATTAAAATGAGGTTAAGTTTAAGGGGGTTAAGGAACAAACCGGGGTTAAACATATCATTGTTGAAATCAAGAAGAAGATGTGGACATGGGCCGGGCACGCAGCGCGTTGGCGGAATAACCGCTTGCCACGAAGGGTAACTGCCTGGATTCCCAGGGAAAGCAAAACGCCTGAGGAGGAGACGAAGTGTGGTGGGCCGATGAGATTTAAAGTTTGCATGTGTAACGCGGAAGCAGAAAGCACAAAACCGGGTCGATTGTAGGAACACAGAAGAGGCCGTTGCGCTGCAGCGGGCGTTGTCAGGCTGATGTTGGTGAAAAGGGGTCGACAAAGAAAAGTGAGGGTGAGGAGGAGAGAAATGATGGGAGAGGCTTGCATATCGTAACCATACATAGTAAAGTATAGCAAGGGGTGGAAAAGAAACGTGAGGACGAGGAGGAGTGATAGGGACTCTGTGCTGCGCGGACGCCTTCAAAAGATCGCCAACATGACGGATCCGTACGGTGACACGCTGTGCCAGAGAACCTCCATGCGAAATGAGGAGCCGCCGCCACCGCGACTCGACGAACAACAGCAAGGAGCGTTGGGAGCTGCTTGCAGACTAACCGCAAATTTTAAGTTATTGTTCAACCAATCACAACATGACTTGTGCTTCGCATCACAGAGTCAACATCGTGACGTCACACATGTCACCACGGAGGTCGGAAGGGCCCGGAGAGGAGGAGGGATTGTTTTTTGAATTCGTGGCGTGCCTTCGGCTTGTAGCGCTGCCACGTGCGGCACCGTTGAACGTGATGGCATTTTGTACGCGATGCGCGTGTTTACTTCGAATGTTTGAAAAAAAATATCGGACGTGGTTTAGGAGCTTTTTAGGGTAACACGTCAAACACACATCGTTACATATCGTTGTGAAGCGGTGGGATTCCGGGAAACATAACCCGCTTCTGTCACATTCACATAAACACTGCTCGTGAAATAGGTAATTGGACGAAATCTTCTCTGTTCGAGAAGTGAATACATGTGGAATACTAAAGAAGCAGAAAAACAGAACACCGGCTTAAGAGAGTAGACTGAAATGATTTTTGGGGTTTCACATACCAAAACCGCCATACGAATGTCACAGACGCCATGGGGGGGGGGGGGGGGGGCTCCGGAAGTCTCGAAAATGTACTATAGATTCTGTGAGCGTCACAGGTTTCGTGTGTCTACTTGAACAAAACGAACAGAATTTTCACGTTCAAGTGAAACCATCAACCCATTTTAGCTACGCCACCTTGGTTACCATTCTCTTGCTTTGTCGCCAATGCAAAATTCTATTTTTAGATCCGAAGCAGCTTATGGTGGAGTTCAGTCCGGTGTGCCGCATGACCACCCTTAGTGCGCATGCGCAACAGCTGGCCCAAGCACTGCCAGAGCGCGCTCACGCGCTAGCGCGTTCGGGCTTGTATAAGGTAAGCCTCTCCCCCTTACACTCTCGCAGCATCACGTGATGGCGTCGGGGAACGAGATTCTGGAGACGCGCAACGAACACCCGTGCTCCCGCGTGGCGAGCTCCAACAGAAGTTTGGAACGAGTAACAGCAGCAGAAGCTACAACGAATTCATGGTGATTAATTGCTTGATACGTGGCGTTTAACGTCCCAAAATCACCGTATGATTACGAGAGACACCGTATAGTGGAGGGCTCCGGAAATTTCGACCACCTGGGGTTCTTCAACGTGCACCCAAATCTGAGCACACGGGCCGACAGCATTTTCCCCTCCATCAAAAATGCAGCCGCCTCCGGGGTTTGATCCCGCGACCTGCGGGTCAGCAGCCGAGTGCCTTAGCCACTAGACCACCGCGAGGGGGCTGAATTCATGGTGTGCTCCACTTGCAAGGACGCGTTAGCATCGGGCAAGGCGTCCGTGATGAACGTAACTTCAAGTCGACCCATGCGCTGCTCGGCGTGCTACTCATGGTTCCGTTTAGTGGGAGACGGTGCAAATTTTCGCTTATTTGTGTAGAGATTCCTTACAGGCTCCAGAGGCGCCTTGTAAGTGGCGAGGGATGCCATCAAGCATTATCACGTACAAAACAATCAGAAAACATTTTAGCAGTGGCTTAGCTCGGTTACACCAGGATACACAGCGTGAGTTATACGAACGCGCGAATGGACGGACGGAGGAAGGAACCACGGATGGATGGATGAACAGACGGACTAGCGAGCGAGCACGCGAATCAAGCGCTATAAGCCCACTGGTGACACATCTCTCCAGGAGCTTCCAGGTCTTCTCCGGGTCTCTAGCAGTGCGCTGTGTGACGTCACTGCTCCTCGGGCATGCGCAGCACTGCTTCTTAAGACACGCGAAGCTGCTCAATCTCGGCCTGTGTAGGTTACGCTACAAAACCTGGAGGATGCCCGAGCTTCGCCTTGAAGAGGAGAACGCGATAGAGTAATAATCGGGCCCCATGCGCGTTACCTCCCGATTTGCTAGCCTGGTTTTGGGTCTGGTGCATGCATCAACCGTGTCGCAAAAAATGAAAAAAAAAAAAAACGTACGTCTGTGCGTGAAAAACTGCCCGTTTCAAGGTACCACAGAATACCTACTGCAAGTACCGTTGCACAGTACCCACTTCATCATAATTCTTTCTTTAGCGAATCGGCAAAGAGCTCATTACGCGTGTTGTGGTCAACACTCGAACCCTGCACAGCTGCTCACTTTGTTGATGTCTTTGCAGTTGATGGTTGCTAAATATGTCTGAGCACTTTGGAACGCGTGGACTGTCAAGAAAAAAAAACCCGCACGTTGATGAATTCACGTGTCTTGGCGATGCCTGGCGCGATTGAACGCTTATGCCAGGCAATATATGGTGTGTTAAAGATACTTCTTTGACTACATGACAATAACATATTGGTTTTTTTTTTCGAAGCCATTTCAAGCAATGACGTGACTCTGTTGTAGCACACCCTCTTGTCACGGAGAAGGCGTGTGTTTGATTCTCATTCGAAACTAAGATGTTTAGTATTTATTTTATTTGCATATTTCCGTTCTTTCCCGTTCATTCCCGTTCTTTCCTGTTACGGACGATTTCACTCTCAACCAACGACCTCAACAGAGGGACTTGAAGTGTGTACACGAGCTTTAAATATTTTTTTTTCATTTCCACTGTAAATAAAAACAACCCTGTAGAGAACCCTAAGAAGAGTGTCATGCTGCTTAAGAATGCATCGAATATGTTTGTAATATGCTACATAAAAAAATTCGGTCTCGATATGGAGGGGGTGGCTTATCAGTGCAGTGTGACATCACGTGGAGACTCACTCGCAATGTACTATAGTGGCAGCAGATCTGTCATTTGCTCGTGGTGCTCGTAGACAACGATGGGCGAGTTGTCCTCCAGCGACCCCGACAGTAATTTCGGCGATTCAGGTTTCACGCAGGACGCAGGGTTCGCAAACTCAGTGGAACGCAGGTGACTCGTCGGGATGATGCACATTTCAGTTGGCCTGGCTTGCCGAGGCTCATTTACTACTTCACAGAGTAGTAAAGGAGCATCATTTACTACTTCAAAGAGTAGTAAACGGGCATCAGCAAGCCAGAAAGATTTTAAAATCAAAGTAAACGATTGACATGTGGGGTTTCACGTCTCAAAACCACAAAATCAAAGTAAAGTAAAGTATTGTGTACATGTTGTATGACCCCGATCCGTTAGCACTTCATACCGAGAAAAGGAAAAACGTACATTTTGTACGATGTGTAAATGTCGGCTGAAGACTCCTTTGAGCTCACGGCAGACCATTCCCCCACCCGTGGACTCCTCCAATCCGTCTTTAATGCCTATTTATTTTAATAATTAATTATACCTTCTCTTGTGCAACACTACCGAGAATGCACTGTTCTCTTCAATTTACGTACAGGGAGTGGCATCACTTTCTCCACGACAGTCAAGTACGTAACCGGGTATTGAGGCTAAAACCAGGACCTGATTTCAGGTATTTTCGAGAGCATACGGCGGCTCATATTTAGGGTCCTCATCTCCCGAAACGCCCTACAATAAAAAAAAAAACATTATTTAGTACCAGGTAATATATTCCCGCGCGGGTATTCTCAGAGCTAGCTGATATCGCGACAATTGTTCACTGCATTTCTCTGCGTGCTTATGGTGCCTCTCTCGCGTCAATTGCTGCACCACAACGCATACCGCGCGAAATATACCGCGACAGGGATAAAGCGAGAGAATTAAAGATCAATCGAAATGTAGATAATCAAATATAGCGGTCGCTATTTCGAAGCCGTGGGATGCGGAGGTAAACATTTGCAAACACAGTGTATTATAAATGTGTGAAACAAGACAGCTTGACATATGGAACATTGATAGCAAAAATAATTATTCCAGCTGATTGCATTTTGCAAACTACAGCAAGTGCAGTTGGAAACTTGTAACACATGTATACGCTATTATTTTCAGGATGAAATCAATTCTCATATATAATGCTTTCATCATGAGGCTATGTTCACCATGTCACAAGTGGATTCACCGGTGAAAGCCCGTGGTAGCGACTAAGTGCTTGCGGTCGTGAGGCATTATTTTGAGACGATACCACAATGTTTTCAAAATAAAAAAATGCTATGACAGCAGGCGCACGAACTTTACGTCGGGACGAAAACACTTTGCTTCACCTGTGGTTGTTACGAAATAATTAATTAAGGAAAACACATTATTTAACATTTAGTTATCTTAAAGTGGGAGTCGACAATTTACGGCCGAACCATGTTCTTCAGAAATACCAGAACGATAGATGACACGTGCTGTATTACTCGTCGTACGTCAAGGCCTCGGTTCAGGTGCTTCCGAAACTGAGCGCTCTTGGCGCGCAGGAAATGCCGCCGCTGTGTTACGTCAGACCGGAAGTTCACGTGACAAACTTTGAACACATGCACGTCACAGCAGAATCCGGTCAGTAAAATGGCATGCCGTTCGAAGTATACAAGAGTGGACTCTTCATTCTTTTCATTTTGGTGCGTTGTGCTCAAGTGTTCCTTCCGTAAACTCTAAATCAGCTTGCAAAGGACTCTCAATTGTCGCCCCGCTGCGGTGGTCTAGTGGCTAAGCTACTCAGCTGCTGACCTGCAGGTCGCGGGATCGAATACCAGCTGCGGCGGCTGCATTTCTGACGGAGGCGGAAACGTTGTAGGCCCGTGTGCTCAGATTTGGGTGCACGTTAAAGAACCCCAGGTGGTCGAGAGTACCGGAGCCCTCCACTACGGCGTCTCTCATAATCATATGGTGGTTTTGGGACGTTAAATCCCACAAATCAATCTCTCAATTGTCCGTAAGAAAAAGCGCCATGATACAAATGCACCCTGGTTTTACGCTGTACAGTGAAATAAAGAGGGGTCACTTTGGTTTTATTGGGTACCACGTCAAAGATTTAGATAAGGCGAAAGATCACATCCTGTGAAGAAGCTGTATACACTTGTGTACTTCAGATGAATTGCTGTTTTGTCCTTCCCAGATTCAGCTCGACGCACCACTTTTCAAAGTGCGTCACGTGAACTTCCGGTCTGACGTAACACAGCGGCAGCATTTTCTGCGAGCCCGGTGCTTTTAGTTGCGATATCGCTTGGATCGGGGGCTTCAATGTCGACGATTATCATTTCATATCAAGTGCGTTTTTGAGAACTTACAAAAACTGGTCGTTGTAACTCGTCAACTAGTGCAGATTTTCAACGTAAACTGCCCTCAAACATAATTATATATGTCAATTAACAAATATTTTAATTTCTGATTTCAAGAAAACTGTAAGTGCGGCTAAGTATTTACGCTTTGACGTAGACTTCGATTACGAAGATAGTAATTTTGTCTGCCTGTCATGGCTTTTTTACAGAAATTTCCATTGTATACAAAAAATAATACAATACGAGGTATGTAATTGATGCCTTTGTCGTTAAGTTTGCATAGAAACTCATTCGCACATAGCGGCGACCTGCAGCATTGAATAAAGTGAGACAATGTACTCTCTACCTTTATTTCTCGTTGCATGCCAGCAGCCTCCATTGTACGGAGCGATTGTTGCCATCTAAACAAAAGAATACACTGTCATAGCACGGCGTTATCGAATACCACAACCCTACATTAAGCGATTATCTCTTGGGTATAGGCTAATTATGTGTGTACAGTACCAAGTGGACAGTGGTCCGACATCAGAACAATATAGGCGGTGCCTATAAAGATACACCAATTCAAGGAACTTGACATTCGAGCTACCCATACCAGTCGGCCTTCATGAGAGACCTCGACAGAAACCCACGAGGTGGTTACTTTGCGTTCTCTGTTTTCTTCTCTTCACCTCTTCTTCCCCTCTCATCCCCTCACTCCCTCTCTTATCGCCCGTCAGCCAAACGGAAGTTCATCTGGTCAACCACCCTGGCTTTCTATGAATTCTCTATCTCTTTCCTAATTCGATATCCGCGAAAAAGCGACAGCACGAGGCCACAGAGGCATCTTGGCGACCGAGGGCGGCCAGATGAAAGCGGTGCGTGACCTTTGTTTCGCTTCCCCGGCTATGGCGACTGACTTCCACGTGCGGGGCAGTCACCGTGAACGCATTAGGAAGCAGTTAGTGCGAGCTAATCGCATCTGTTCCCGTTCACCGCCCCGCTGCTGCATTGCGCGCTCGACACCGCATCGCTTCTGTCCACGGATGCGCACTCGACGGCGCACGCAAGAGAGGGCGGCTCGGGGAGGAGGGTCACCTCGGGGCGCGTCTTTGTCTCGCGCTGGGACGAGCCATCCGCCCGGGCAGGAAGTGGCCGTGACCGCCGCCGCCGCCTGACCCACATCCGCGAACGCCACCTGCACCGGCAGCTCCTTCCCGCCCCCCAAACAGCGGCCCCCCTCCTCCTGGCACTCGGCTGCCCCGCTTTTACGGGACCACCTCGCTTAGTGGGCTTCTCGGACGCTTTCCGCAGGATCGTTTCGCATTGTTCCCGCTAACCTCGTCGCCGCAATGGTGTTTGCGGAGCGAGTGATACTGTCTAGCTGTCTTCTGCTGACGATTACGCATTGTCAAGTGCGCAAGCTTCATCCGCGATACTAAGGGGAACGCAAACATGACGATAGATTTAGCGCGAGAACAGAACGACCACACAGAGACAAGAGGGACACGAAGGACTTGTCTCTGTGTCGCCAGTCTGTTCTCGCGCGATAACTATCGTCATGTCATACCAACTAGCCCAAGCTGCCACACTTCTAAGGGCACACAAAGTCGCCAGGCGTACTCGGTCATAGCCCGGGAATACTCGGACAGAGTCGAACTCCCGCGGACATAACGATAGTTATAGCACGAGAAGAGAACGACGACACAGAGACAAGAAGGACACGAAGCTCGGGTCCTTCGTGTCCTTCTTGTATCTGTGTCGTCGTTCTGTTCTCGCGCTATAACTATCGTCATGTCATACCAACTAGCCCAAGCTGCCACACTTCCACGCGGACATAGTTCGGCAAACCTTGTGAAGCTATCTCAGAATCATTCATGAGATACATATTGCGCTTGTGGCTCACTCGGGCTCAGACTCACCGCAAATGTTCTGACCCGGACTCACTTGGACTCAAACTCATCAAAGTATTACTCACGCGGACTCACTCAGACTCAGACTCATGGCTCTATCTGTGTCTCAGCGAGTCCGAGTGAGGTTACTGGTGAGTCAGTTCGCCGGCCTATTAAAGGGCCGGCGTGGAATAACTGCACTCGTTGTCAGAACCGAGCGTAAGGTGTTACGAGAGAGAGAGAGATAAATAGAGAGGAAAGGCAGGGAGGTTAACCAAGCTTGGCTCGGTTGGCTACCCTACATTTGGGGTGGGGGAAAAGGGGAATAATAGAACGAAAAGAGACAGAAAAGAAGAGGAGTAACGAAACGTTCGCTGTGTTAGTAGGCCACAATGAACTGGACGTACGAATACACGGAACTACGCTTATGCTTGGCAATGAAACGGCAGCCCACTATGATGGAAAGTGCGCGTTTTCTCCGGCTTACTCAGTTCAACACCTTTACGAGACCTCTTTCTGTCTTCAAAGAGTATCTTCATATGTTCAGCAATTCCAAAGCACGTGCTAACTGCTGTTACAAGGAATATTTTAGGTACGAAGATATCGACACCTATGGCGAAGGGAGTAGGAATGGCTTCCATGCTGATGTTTGGCATTAATTTGAATGTTTTATTGATTGGTACAAAGGTTAAACACTCGAGTTGGCTGTTCAGAACCTTCAGCTACATTGAAAAAAAGTACACTTAGTTCAGTGGTAAACCTAACGTATACTGGTAAAGACTCCACCATGTCAATGAAAGTGTGGTAAGGTCGTTCTAAAGTGAAAGTGCATATGAGTGATATTGGAGTCGCACAGTCTATCAAGAAATCATGACTTGCATGACTCATCGTTTTCTCAACACACAGTGAATGTTTTGTCATTTGTTGTTCTGATTGCAGCTTTTCCTGGCCGTGTTTCTAGCGCTTGCCCATGGCGTTCACGCCGAGTCCGCCACCGAACGAGAGCCCGCCTCGTTCCGGCAGCAGCAGCCGCTGGCATCGTACCCTACAGTATACGGCCTCGCCTACCAACAAGGGTTCCCGACAGCTTACCTGGCAAGGCCCGTGGCGAGGCCATCGCTAGGGTCTCGCCTCCGAGGTCTAGTGAATGCACTATTCTTTCGCCGCCAGCAGCAACAGCAGCAGCAGCCGAGCTACCAGGCGTACAAGCCATCGGTCGCCGTCAAGCCCGATCTAGTGGCTGCGGCGTCTAAGCCCTTGCTCCACTCGGCCCACAAGATACACTTTCCGGGATCCTTTCAGACTGGCAAACTGGGATACGGAAAGCAGGGACTGCAGGCTGCCTACGCGCAGGCCTACCCCTACATGTCCACGGCAAAACTGTACAACGGCCTTTACGGGACATCGAAAAACACGTACGCCGCGAAGCCCTTCGGCGGAGCCTACAAGGCTTGAGTGGCCCGGACAGACGTTACTCCGAAAGTTCGGGGCTGAGCGCTCTCAATGGCGCGTCGCGCATTTCCCTTCGTTTTTTTGTTTTGTTTATTTGGCAGGATGATCGTCGTCATTGTTTACCCCTCTGCAAGACACTCGACCTATCAGCGTGCACTTTGCGTAGCTTCCGTTTGGCGTCGATACTTGCTGCCGAGGCCTGAAAAGTCATCGCTTTCGACTCTGTATGACTCATGCTCGTCCCCATCAAGCAGAAGGGCATCAGTCAACGATTGGATGACATTAGTCATATTTGTGCCCCCTACTCGTCATCTATATGAACGCCTTGCAGTGGGCGTTTAAGACGGCCAACATTGATGACATTGTTTTTGACATGTCGGTATACTTGATAGTTTAAAATGCCTGTGAACTCGCAAAATTTTATCTGGAACGGTATGACACTTTCTCAGCACTGTTCTTAGCGATGGTGAGAGAACTTGCAGGAAAGTTGGTCTGCTCTCAGCGCTGACCGCAAGTGCCAAGAAGCATGCACAAAAGCGTTTATAGAAAGATGGAATATCGACAATAGGATAGCTCTTCGTTAAAGTGAGGCCCCGGTCGTACGGGTATTCTCGCAAGAATAGCATTCTGAAAAGTTGGAATTCACTACAATTCAGATTTGGGTGCAGCAATTTAGCGTGCCATGTTGTCAATTGTTAGCGAGGCATCTCTAATTTTCTAACTTACACAATCGAAGGGCTTATACCGTTATATAAACGTTGTTTTTAACATTGTTAGAATACTGGCTTTAAGACCATGCGGCAGCATCATGAAGTACTTATGTTAAACTCGGAAGCTTGGAATGGATGGTATGTGAAACAATATTGTATACAATCTTCTACATATTTAGCATTGGTAGGCAAAGCGATGCAAGAGTGCATCCATTTGTAGGCAAGTGAGGACCAGCAGACCAGCAGTGTGGACAGGCATCATGGTCTAGTGCGGACAGGCATCATGGAAACAGCTGGTGGCTTAGGTAATTGCAGAATACTTATAGGGCACTGTGATTTCAACACCACGTAGTCATGCACCTGTTTAATTTTTTTTCGCAATTGGTATGGTCCTGTCGGTGACTCGGAGTTGTGCCATCTTTGGAGAGACAGCCGTAGACTTTTTGAAGTGGTCCTGCACATAGGAAGATTCACTGTTCATATGAAGGTAAAAAGAGTGTCTAAAAAACAGCACATTTCTCAGTGTTTTTAGTTTCTTAATTAGACTAGCGATATTTACAATGAAATTTTATGCTGCTGCATTGTGCTGAGGCATCACTGTGACGTAGAGACAAGCGTTTGGCAAGAAGGTGGATAGATCAGTTGTGTCGGAGGCCTAGCGCTCCACTTGTGGCGCGCTAAAAGTCAAGCGCTGATTCAGTATGGGAATGTATTGAACCAAAGTGTCTATCGGCTTTGGGTAGTTCTTGCTGTATCGTAAGAAGAGTTTTTGTCAAGTAGCCAAAGTGCAGAAGGTGTGAGATCCACTGCGTAACCTTATGACGTGAAAGAGAAAAACAAGCCCGATGGGTTACTAAGATACAATGCTGACTGACTGAGGTTGTTACGTGATACAGCTGAACACCGCATCTTACCCAATTCTTTCTTCTTTATTGTAAAGCTCGAGTCAGCGCTGAGTTATCTAAGAGCATTTACTTTCAGCTTCACCCCAGAGAATCAATGAAAACTGAATTGCCATTATGTGTGTGTGCGTGTGTGCGTGAACTAGCATCTTTGTGTCGAACAAAAAAAAAGTGCTCACAAAAGCGTCTATTTATTTGATTCATTTTGGCTAACACGACACCCACCTGCAATTCTTTGTTGTTCAAGTGCTATTCACTGTTCCGGGGGAAAGATGAGACCATTAAAACGCAGCCTTGAGTACAAGTTGGTGATTGTGTGTTTCAATTGTACGTTCGCTTAGCCCATGTATACTGCATACTTTAGAGGCAGCGCGTAAGACGGCGCCAGCTGAAGTCAGAGACCCAATAGCAAGAAGTGACTTGCTGATGGTGAAATAGTAGCGTAATGCGTTCAGATTCATGGTTTTTTTTGTCTGTTCAGTGAACAAGTGAGCATTGTGAGCGCAAAACAAGCAGATTCGTGTGCGGATAGTCGACCTGGAGCACGTACTATTCTGAACGCTGCCACGAACAGTTCTTACTGCCAGTTCTTCAGCGTAAGTGGTCGCTTCGCAAACGTTTATAATGTAAGCACACGAGCAAGTTAACAAGCCTCAGTGTCAGTATAGTGACACTGGTCATGAGCACGTGATTGCCCGGATTTTGGCTGCCTGACATCAGCGAATATCACCTCCGCGAATAAAAAAAAATATATGAACATGATTTTTTTGTTTTTTTGCGTGCTAACCATTTGTAGACTCAGACAAAATATGTCATATCACTTTGCTGTATGTGTTACAATATTTATGCGTGCCTCGGTTCTAATAAATTTGTGTGCTTTCTGTACTGTCCCCGCTTGACTTTCGTTTGTAGACGAGGATGGTTTCCATTATTTACAAGAAGTGACACAGCTCGACAGCTCGGGGTCACGAGACGCGAGCAGAAAGGTCATGTGTGACGTCACTGGTAGAGAGGCACGATATCGCCTACCCTCCTATGGCAGTAGCGATTGACGCTGGCAAAACAGAACCGCGAAGCAGCCAAGCGTCGGTAACTGACCCCCCACCTCCACCCTTTCCTCACTGATGATAACTGCCACAGTAGCGGCACTTACGTGACGCCAGGTGGAACCACGTATTTCATTCAAATTGTACGGTTGGGTATGACGTCACACGCGACGTTTGTCATGCTCTCGTCACGCGATTCCAAACAGTCGTGGTGCAAATGGAGTCTCCCGCGGCAGACAGAAGGTGAAAGCTGTGTGATGTAAGTATATGAATGTGACACTTAATGCACAGCGTGTTTCATTGTTTCAAGTCGGTGAGGGAATAACGGGTGGCATCAATGGTAACGGCGGAAAAAGATTAAACTAAAGGAAGCGTTACTACCTGTACAACAAAACAAAGTTCAAACACAGTGGTTGATTGCAGGAATTCTTAAAAATGGTTGGAACTCCGTAAACATACGGGTCCACCTGTTACGGAGGAAGGGGAATCACTCGAGGGGCTCGTTTTTCAGTTAGGTACAGCTAATAGAACCGGCAGACACTTAAGAGGACACAAAAGTCAAATAACAATTTACGTCAGAGTGAAAGCTCAATGTATGACATTTAAAACGACAATGTTAACAACGAGAGGGATGCTTACCAAGAAATTAAGGTAAATGCACAAGAACACATGCGCCGCAGTAGGACATTCTCAAAATGATCCCGATGACATCAGACGAACCGCCTACAATTATTCACTATTAATGAATCTATCTTCCCTAAATAAAGAACCATCCTTGCATCAAGAGACGCAATAAAGTGCTGCATGTTCGTTTCTGCTTGATTCATGGGAAAAAGAACCGCCGGTCGTTACTATAGGGATTGGCGCGAGTGTTTCAAACATTCGATTTTCGCGTGGTTACACGGAAGAGGTGATGTCATCTAGCGGGGCGCAGTTGAAGCAAAAAACGTGTGTAATCTTGAAGCCAATGGCGGGAAATTGATCAATGGCCGTTGTTGCTGCCGTGGCCTCCGCTGCTTTCGGTCTACTGCTACTAGCGCAGTAAATCTGGCAACGTTGTGCACGGCAACAGTGACGTGAGACGGTCCGGTCGGTCCGCTTCTTAAGACGGGTAACTTGAAGAGCACTAACCCAATACGGAGCATTAAAACGTGATTTTATTTAAAATAAGCACTCCTTGGCCCGAAAGTAACACTACGAGGTTTCTGAACCACTATTTCAACAATCAACGTCGACTTAATAGTTGCCTTTAGTGTCCCTTTAGGCTAATGAAAACAGAGTCAAGATTAACTGTTCTTTAATTGCAGTGTAATGATTACAACTTAAATTGAAAGGAATTCAAGTGGACGACAAATAACCAACAACCTTAGACTTACGCATGTCACGTGACTACCTCCGGCAGGAGTGTTCCACACTCACCGCCAGGAGCAAGAGTGGCGCTGGCCAGCACTCCTAAGGATTAAAAACACACAAAGACCCTACAAAGTGTACTTGGGAGCACTCACTATTGCCGCTCAACTAGCAGAACGTCAGAGGCGTAATTCGAAGGTTGTCGGCTCGGGTCCCAACGATGGAAAGGGCAATTTTTCGTCCACTTCTATTTCTTTCAATTAAAGTCGAAATAATTACACTACACCTAAAGAAACCGTCATTGTCGCCTATGCTTTAATTAGCTTCAGTGTTTGTTGGTTTGGGAGTTTTGTTACATCAACCTTTTGCAACACAACCACGTTGCCACATATGATCATAGACGGATGGATGGATGGAACTGCACCTTTTTGAAGGGGCGGCGCTCCAGCCTCCTATAGCATTAACTCATAATGAAGTACTAACTCTCATTAAGTTATTGGCTCATTTTCCCCCCTGGCTTGATTTTAACCACTAACCAGTTATGACTCCGCTTTCTGATTATCTCTGCCTCCTTAAAGCCTACTTCGTCTATTTCGTTTTCTTTGATGCAGAAGGAGTTCCCACAGTAATAACAGTATAGGGTGACATCTCGGGCGAGAATCCTGCACCGCGACTACACAAACAGTAGCAAGAATTGCGCGTAGTAACGATCATTTGCATTGCTCGAGCAGACGGGCGGTTCATGCCCGGCGCATCGCTCACCGTCGTATTCACACGTAGAGAAGAAAGAAACGTACACATAGTCTGGACAGATCAAAGCTTCGTTCTCGCCTGTTTTACTGCCACACAGAGAGAGACCGGGTTGGGCCTGATCAAACAAGGTGCCCACGCTGGCGCCGACTGATTATCCCGGTGCAGCAATCAATGCTGCGGCACCACGAATCTGAGCTCGGCCAGGCTGGAAGATATAAGGAGCCCCTCAGGCCAGTCTCCGCCAGCAGTGCCCTATCAACTGCCAGTAGTCACCGAAGCCACGAGGTGAGATCGGTTTCTCGTTTCCTCTTTACCGCCATGACTGAAACACGCAAAACCCGCGTAGAAAATGCGCGTCAAATTTAGCACATTAAAACTTTTCTTAAGATATGGGCCACCATGAAACGTCGAAATAAACGTTTGCTGTTGAAGTGAGTGGTCCAAGGATGCAATGTACGTAAGAGAGAAAAAATATATTTTGCTGAATAAGAAATTGTTCGGTGAGCACAAATTGCACAAAATGCTGATTTTAGCACAAAAAACATATGTGAGACACAGGACAAGCACTAAACACTATGATAGAGACATCACCTGTCCCGTCGTTCAGATGTTTTCGTCTTTTTCAGCGCTAAAATCGCCATTTTACGTTTTGCTGCTTCCGCTAACGAGTTACTAAATTTTATGCGCACTGCTATTGAGAAGATACGGCGTTTTTCAAAACGCCTTACAAGTGGGCAGACACAGCACATTTGGAAATGATTAAAGAGAAGGAAAATATTTTGAGCCTGGCCGTCTTGTTAGGATCAAAAATAGGCAAACAAGAAATTTTATAGGTGTAACAAACACCATTCTCAAGCTCGTTGTTTGTGGGCAAGTGCTTCAAGAGCGCAAGAGAGAAATTCGCACTTATTTGTATTCAGCGCATTTTGAATGATTGAATGGGACCGCATCGGTGCGTCTTTTTCCTAGAGAGACGAGATGCCGAGCCCTGCCATCACCCGTTGTTTGGTGCTTCTGCTCCTGCTACAAGCAGCGCTTGCCTTTCCAGACTATAAAGGTGCGAATGTGTGCAGTCTTTACAGTGACAATACTTAATACGTATAATTGCCCCGTTTAGTTTGTTCAATGCATGGCGTCGAAAGCTACGGATTGTGTCAGTCGTACAAAAACACAGAATGGTGAGCGCTGCTCCATTCTGCAACTCTGGTTCTCTAAGCAACGCAGACTGAATGTAAATGCCAATGAGGGATTAATATAGTGTATAACGTGCGTACACTTATTGATTATCCAAAACTGTCAGCTCGCCCTCGTTAGTAATTCTCTGACACAAGGCCTAGTTTTCGGTGTAATGCACAGAAATGCTGAAACAACATCTTGGTTCCTGCAGCCTTCGAGGCGTCACGCATTCATATCGGGACTAGAGCACAATTGAATCAGCTATTGATATACGTCCTCCATTCTTCTTGAAGATACTGTTCTACAGTCTTTTGATATTGCCGATGAAAATTTTCTTGATGACTATTTGTAGTTTGGTATACCATTCTTCGAAGTGCCGTTATATATATAAAAGTATTATAACACTGAACTTTAGTTCATTGCGTTAGCTGAAACGGATGTGGACAAAGGTACTTCGTGGGCATTGGCGTTTTTGAATGCTCCACAGCACAGTGTAGGAAATATCATTAATGAAGAAAACAAATCACACAATATGACCGAGCTTGTCACTAAAAGTATATCTAACAATGTTTTTTTTTTTCAATTTTCGGTCAGTGGTTTCAAATAAAACGAAATACGAATATGTACGGACTGTGAACATCCATAAGTTGCTGGGAGGGGTATAGCTTACAGAAAGTAGACTAAAGACATCGTGACTATAAAACACAAAGACACTAACTCTATAAAAACGCACACGACTTTCAGTGTTTTATTGCTACTTCGGTTTTCTATTAACTAAACCGACTTCGCAGCGTTTTTTCCGTATTAGTATTACTATACTGTACTCATTTTGTGTACTTGTTACATACAGGGCACACATTTGTACGCAAAGTGAAATAAATTTCTATCAATGAATTCTGACCCTGAACGGTCGATGGCGTTTTGAACCACGACAGCGAGTTCGCATCGCTTGACGATGCATTTAATAGATTCTTCTGCGTTAAAAGAGCATGCTGTCTCATGTTTTATTGACACCTAAAAGGAGGAGCACAATATACTTCTACCGCGTTGAATAAATGTTACAAACGATGTGAGAGCCATAAAATATGGAAAAAGAGTAATCTTAAAAAAGTTTATCGAAGCAAATGACCGCAGATGAGCATGTTGCGGATAAGTGACAACCACGATTTGCTAACCTAACTGAGAATGGTTATGCTCAAAACTTCTCCCACTCCCTCACAAATATTCAGAGAATTACGAACAGTCACCACTGGTAGCCTGTAGCTTTGAGAAAGATATAATCAACTACGATGGTAAGCATTGAAGAAGTCTTTCATAAAATTCCTAATTGTCATAAGTCCTGTAGTTCTCGGTGCTTTCGAGGATCGCAAGCTCTGAAGACGTCACAGTAAACAGTAACATAAGGCTGGTTCGGTTACACAAGCATTACTTCAGAACTATTGGCGCGAACTGCATGTACCTTATATCCTGATCGCAGATATTCGTGACTTGTACGAGCTGATGGGCAAAGGCGAGCAGGAAGGTTCCGGCCACGCAAAGGAACGCAAGGCCGGCTATACGCCCAGTCTGCGCTTGAGGTTTGGACGCCGCTCCGATCCAGCTTGGAGCGAAGCGAGGATTTGGGACACCCAGAGGACTGTATGAATAAAGGAGCACACTGGTAGTTCCCTATGCTCGAAATAAACGCATGATTAAGAAAAAGAAACTCTGTTAAATTGACAATGCTGGAGCTCTGCCCGCTTGGCAGGTGCACACAAGCACACCTGGCGCTGTCCATCGTAACGGCCACTGGGCACGCTTTTTGGTGGAACAGGGCGAAATGATATTCTAAAGAAAAAACTCGCAGGGTCCATCATGCCTTCGCCTAAGACCACCAGAAGGTGAAAGCCATCTTCTTTTGCTCTTCAGTCGATTCATTGATCCTCGCCCACCATCCTCCGAAAGCTTTCCTGGAGACCGCGCTAAACCACCTTAGGTGGTTTAGCATGGCCTCCAGGATTGGGGACATAGCAAGCTTTCTACAGCTAAGGCGTGCTTGTTCCGCACCGCCTCTGAGATCAGCCCACGTTTCACCGAGTGACGATGTCATGCAATGGCAACGTTCTTTGACTTGAGGTTGTATACAAATTCTGGTGGTCTTGGACGTCATTATGACATCATATGGTGATCATCACGTGGCGATTTTTTTTTACATGACTGATGTTGACGCCGACAGCTGCGGGCCGCTGACGTCGACGGTAAATTTTCGTGTTTTATGAGACATTCAAATCTATCATCTTAACAAATAGAGGTGCGAGGAGCGGTACTTGTTTTGAAAGCTTACCGGATACAGAAGAGGCACCGTGCTTTGTCGCGTAGTATGCTAGAAAGTGAAAGTAGGTACGCGAACATGCACAGCCGACACTATATATAGCTCCACGCTATATACCGATTACTACACTGCACAGGTTCCATCTATGAGGATACGAGAAAGTCTTTCACGCATATGCGCAGCGAGAAAGTCTAAAATTGTGCTCTTTGTACCATGCCCATGTCGCGAAACGCATGAGTCATGGCTACTTGTGCACTCTCTTCGTTTGCATAGCGCTCCAGCGTAAAGGCACAGATCAATGACGCAGCTGAAAGCGAAGTCATTGACGACAAAGCGCAGCGTCATCCTTCTATGCCCAGCGATCTGAGGGATGAACGTAGGAACCATAAAGGCTCGTTCGAATTTGGGAATCCCCTGTGTATAGCGCGCGGCTCAAATTTAGATAGACGATCAAGTTGCAGCCGCTTGCACGAGATTTGCGAGCGACGGTGACGAGCGACAAATGAGCTGCGTCATGTTGTCGCACTGCCATGGTTGCAACACATACTGGTGACAAAGTGTCTCTGTTGCGAGATAGAAACTATTGCTTTCATACTGATTAATAGCGATAAGAAGTTTTTGATTGATATGTGGAGTTTAACGTCCCAAAACCACCATATGATTATGAGAGACGCCGTATAGTGGAGGGCTCCGGAAATTTCGACCACCTGGGGTTCTTTAACGTGCACCCAAATCTGAGCACACGGGCCTACAACATTTCCGCCTCCATCGGAAATGCAGCCGCCGCAGCCGGGATTTGAACCCGCGACCTGCGGGTCAGCAGCCGAGTACCTTAGCCACTAGACCAGCGCGGCGGGGCAGCGATAAGAAGTTTAAAGGTAGATCGATGAAAACGTGCCAAATTTATTACTGTCTTTTGTGGCATAAGAATGTCATAAAAGCATTTCGCGGCTTTTTTTTCGCAATCTTTTGTTTACCCACGACAGTACTACCTCTTTTCACCTCTCGGGGTGCTCATAAACGTACGCTATGACGGCTACGAGGCAGTTTGCATGATGATTTGACATTGCAGCAAGCTACGAACGAAGCATCGAAACAAACCATTGATAACCAGACAAAATACGGCCGCTTCTTCACTCACTGCAAACGTTGTCTATACTTTGCATTCCCTCAAGTACAAATGGATAACACGCATAAAGAGTTAACTTCAACCGAAGAGAAGTTCTGGGTAGCCGCCATTTTGCCGGAAGTCGTCACACTGATCAGTTCCGGGCGACAGGTGATCTTCCAGTTTTCCAGAAACGCGCGACGCGACAAGCGACAGCGATAGATGGGCTTCTGCGACGGAAAATCCTGTCGCCCGTCGCCGTCCCTCGAAAATCGCGCGCATGTGGTTGGGCCTTCACACTGCTTCCACACCGCGCCTCCGAAAAACGTTGCCATGTCTATACTATGACCATGCCACCTGGCGGACAAGCATACAAATGTTATCACGAATATTCGTGCGGACAGTGGTTGTACAGCACACACAGTACACCGCGGCACACTAGTCACGTAGAGCTTTTTCTGCAGCAGTTGACGCATCGACCTGGTGTCAACCGGCGTACGGCCATGCCACGAGCTGGAAGTGATGTTCGCCAAGGGAGATAGACGGCAGCGGCGGTAGTGCGTTCGTCCTGCTCTTCAAGATGTCGAGAAGCATGGTCACGCCGAGAACCCTGATAACCCTTCCTTGGTATCGCGACGCGGAGTATAACGCACACAAAATAGCAACTTGCGGCAGAGTGCTGCTCGTGACAACAGTCCTTGTGCCTCACGTGGCGTGTCGAAAAGAATGGGGTACTTACGAAAAAGTTCGATGTCGCAACAGACTTGTACGTCAGTGATATGACGGGCACGTCCAACGTATACCCGCCATTTTTCGAATTGGTAACACGTGCTCTGATTGGTTCGCGGCGAAAAGATCCAGAAGCAGGTGTCAGCAAAAATTATGCAGGACCAATCAGCGCGGACAGGGCGGTTTCGGCGGATATTGACGTTGCCGGCTCTTCTGAGTGTACCCGCGCAGCGTCTCGTCAACTACCTCACGTATTGAGCTGTGACTGCCATCGGCGTGGTCCCGGCACTTTTTGCTCATGAATGGCGAGCGCCTTATCAACGTGACATAGCATTCGTTGATACAAGAAGGGCGAAAGCTTAGTTTTCGAGAAAGGGCACGCCAGCGTGCCGGATGAAGTGTATGGTTGTCTGACAGAAATGCTCCACAAATACTCAATTTTAAATGCGAAGCATTTTTTTTTGCGTAGTGCGAGCACTTTTGGCGTCTATCTACGTATCTATTTATCAATTCAGCCGCTTTTGTCTGGGTGTTCTTGTGATCACCCCTTAACTTCGCGCGAACCATGAATAATATGAGAGGGTAAGATTGTTTGACGAATATGACACGCTGGTCATAATGCGAGAATCCCGTCACGTACGTCGTCAAGCACTTTATGCGGATATGTGCCACAGCTGATAAAACACACACGAATGCAAAAAATAAATGTCAAGAGTCCAAGCAGGAATCAAACCCCAGCATTTTGCGTGGCAATCAAGCATTTTACCATAGAGCCATGGACGCAAGGTATCGGAACTACTTTTCTAACAGACCCTATGTTCGTGAAACGTCAGT
The DNA here is from genome assembly GCA_013436015.1 of Rhipicephalus annulatus. Lineage (NCBI taxonomy): Eukaryota > Metazoa > Arthropoda > Arachnida > Ixodida > Ixodidae > Rhipicephalus > Rhipicephalus annulatus. Next base: position 64,802 of record WOVY01000273.1, on the reverse strand, counting down.
TGTGGTTGCAATGCTGACTATCCAATTTTATAAACATTACATACCTACTCCTGTGATACGGCCGTCACGTCGTGTTGACGTCCATTGTAGTTAAGTGCCACGCGCTGGAGTTGATTTATGTAGCAGTGCCCAGGGCTACCATCCTCGCAAGCAAACGCTTCAAAACAGCATATCGCTTCTGGTGTTGCTGATACTCGTGTTTCCGTCGGCATCATTGCGCAAGTGCAAACAACTAGTTATATAAACATCTGCAACTGTTCAACATATGTGTGTGCGTGCAACATTTCTACATATGTTTAGCATGATTTCATAACGAGTCACTCATTAAAACTTCACAACACAGTTACCTTCCCTCCGCATGCTTCGCCTAACGCCGATTACCAACGTAAGTGGGATCTGCCGAATTTCTTTCTGTTAGAATGCAGAGTGTAAGTCGTTGATGGACGGTTGCGGTGCTCAGCTGTTGATTCGAAGGTCGTGGGTTCGATTCCGGTGGCGGTGGTCGCAATTCGATGGAAGCGAAATGCTTGAAATCTATTCGCTGAGTGATGTCGCATATTAGGCCTCCGATAGAACCGAAATTATTTTTTTAAATAGGCGCATTGTGTGCTGTCTTCACAAACGCAAGTACTCTGCAGTGGGATAAAGTGTATTTAAGACGAATTTAGCGGCAGGGAATGTCCAAAGAAATTAAGCCGCGGATAAAACACGAGCCTATGCGATGCCTCCGCATACCACATGGTGCTGCTATCGAAGGAGTGAAGCTCCGCAAACACCAAAAAGAACGACGAACGAAACTGACGCCACTGCGATATGCAGTACGTATACAACGTACGGGGGAGCAAAAAGTTCTCAGGCCACGCTCATAGAACTACATGAAATAGTGGCCTGAGATTTTGGGGAGGCTATGGAAGGAAATTCGAGCAGCGGAAAGCATGGCTTTCGGCCCGGTCGATTTCGGACATAATTATTTTTCGCTATTTGTTCTTTCAGCCGTTCTCACACATAGTGCGCTAGGACCTTGCTCCAGCTGACGTTATCACACAGCCAGTGCTTACCATCTGCCAGTCACGTCTGGAAGTCGGACAGCACACGTGGTGTGATAGCGCCAGCCAGACCAAGATTCAAGCGATATGGTGACGCCGGCTGAAAGCAGACAGTCACCAAAACGGCAGGCGAGGAATGTCGGTGTTCGACTGGCACGAAAGCCATGCTTTTCGCTGTTCCCGTTTCTTGCCGAAGTGGTAGTGCATTCAGTATGTTGAAAAAGATGAGGAAGTACATGAGCGCGTTATGCAGGCAAGCAACATTTCGCGTTATGACGTCACCACTCAGAGTAATGGTATCTGTTTTTCTGGAGATATTTTACGAAGACCGCCCCGGGGTTTCAGCCATGAATAGGACGGCGCCTTGATTAAGAAATTAGTTAGTGGAATCGAATAAAAGTGTTAGCTAGTATTTTCCCCCTCTCTCAAATCTTTGTGAACTCTCAGCAACAGCCACCGATCATTAGTGCGTTAAAGGAGGAAGAAAATTGGAACGTGGGCATCTTCATTATGTAGAAGAAGAGGATCGAGCAAGGTGAGCGGGACTGTCTGATTATTGCTCTGAAGTCGCGAAATCTATTATTTATGCAACTCTGGGACTACGTAAATGAGGTTACGTTGACGCATCTCAGTACTAAGTACCTAATCACTACAGACTGAATGCTTGTGCTTGTAGAAAGTTCTTCCGATACACAATGTGAGCATACTGATCGCCTCACATTTTGTTTTAAGTTTATGCGTAATGCTAATATTACATCACAAAATTTATCACCTGTAAATATAGGTCAAATGAGGTCAGAAAACAGATGTCTGTCCAATTATGGCACACGGTGTCACGCTTTGACATCACGCTTTTGCTTTTTTCCCCCTTAAGGCTTCGTCATGGTCGGTAGCTGCTATCAGTTCCTGCTCTTCAGAGACCGGCCCAGCATCCAAACGATGGCCAGCGTCTGTTTTGTGAGTGCCACAAAAAATTTCCAAACTGACACTCTCTTATATGCTTATAGGCGTGACCAAACAGGCTTCAGTTGAAATGTTCGCACTCCTAAATACGCTATTTGAAGAAAATAAAAGACAACATAAAGAAATACTGAAACTGAAATACAATAGCGTCTCAGAAGGATGATAGGTAGAAGTAAGCAGGATGAGTGCACCCCCCGTCCTGTCTGCTGCTTCTACTTGCACTCCGTTCCCCACGCAGTTTTAATTCAGTTTCAATGCCGTAACAACAATATTCTTGCCACTGGCCAAGCTGAGCATTAGCCATAGCAACGAATCCAATTTCCGCAAGGAAAGCTGCGTGCAGCAATCGCAAAAGCACAAAAGTTTGTCACGCCACAGCCACCCAGAGTCACTAGCTTCTAGCTGTCTCATTGCTGTGGTAAGCCCTTACGGTTGTGCACTTCCGCAGGCGATGAACAGTATTCACCTTGTTGCGGTGCTGTACGCGGCCATGAGCGCTGATGACGCCATCGTCATGCTCAAGTTGAACGGCATCGAGTCGACGGTCACGGGTACGTATATGATACTCCTATTGGAAAGAACACTCGCCAAGATGTAAAAAATAAAATAAAAATAAAAGAGCTAAAAGAGCCGAAATGACGTTTTGGAATTCGGGTGGGTTCCTTGGTAAAAATAAAAACAAACGAAGTGGTTCGTGCTTGATATCAGGCATGTAATGTAGCGCGCGTGTACACCACTGGAGAACTCACACAAGCCGCGGTAGAGCACTCACAGAACTTGAAAGTGCTTGAACTGCCTCTTTACCGGGGAATGAGTTGATTTGATTGATATGTGGGGTTTAACAGCCCAAAACCACCGTATGATTATGGGAGACGCCGTAGTGCAGGACTCCGGAAATTTCGACCACCCGAGGTTCTTTAACGTGCGCCCAAATCTGAGCACACGGGCCTACAGCATTTCCGCCTCCATCGTAAATGCAGCCGCCGCAGCCGGGATTCGATCCCCGCGACCTGCTGGTCAGCAGCCGAGTACCTTAGCCACTAGACCAATGCGGCGAGGCTACCGGGGAAGGGGTCAATAGAGTGTCGTGGGTCTAACTAATGTAACAGTCGGTGCCATCCCACATTTTTCGTTGCTGTACAACGGCGACATAAAAAAAAAGTGATCAACGTGCCACTAACAATGTACCGATAACATAAATAAATAAATAAATAAATAAATAAATAAATAAATAACCTGCGTACGCCCCGCCGCGGTGGTCTAGTGGCTAAGGTACTCGGCTGCTGACCCGCAGGGCGCGGGTTCGAATCCCGGCTGCGGCGGCTGCATTTCCGATGGAGGCGGAAATGTTGTAGGCCCGTGTGCTCAGATTTGGGTGCACGTTAAAGAACCCCAGGTGGTCTAAATTTCCGGAGCCCTCCACTACGGCGTCTCTCATAATCATATAGTGGTTTTGGGACGTTAAACCCCACATATCAATCAAATAACCTGCGTACATTGACGAACCATCAGATGACTGAGGTAACGCGCTACAATTATTGATAGTCATGCTCCCGTAGCACAATGTCCCTGTAGCTATGCGCCTCTCAACCATTTCAACGATTTTCGTTTCAGAGCTTCACATCGCAGGAGGATCGCGCTTCGTTCTTTATTACATAACGATATTCGCCGACTTGTTTCTCATCATCGGCATCGAAGATGTGAGTGGAATACTATATTGTTGCGCTGTAGGTTGCAGCTTAGACTTCAGAACAGTTGCCTTGTATTTTCTCAACCATGCAGTGAACCATGCAGTGTAAACAACCCAGTTTCTTGCGACGTGCGAATGACCACTTATCTCCAAAGGACTTTTGTTTTGCGCTTGCTTGGTCTTTTTAATACGCTATACCGCATGGAAAGAGCACGAGAAATCAATTCTTTCACGCTATAGTTAAGACATACGAGACCTCTTCGTATAGGATGTTGACACGGGAAAACTGCGAAGAGAGTCGCCACTCGGGCAAAAGTCAACTGAAGGCTCAAGCAGATGCAACTTACACCGGTATTGGTAAAGCTGTGAAATTCCATACGTGGTGATGGGCTTCTTTTTACCACAACTTGTTGTTGGACAGTTTAGCAAATAGTGGAGGAAGCCATTGCAACTCAAATATCGGTGACGTGCAAAAATAACGGTATCACGGGAGGAAGGAACACAAGCATGGCGCAAACTATCAACTCGGGATTTATTTAAACAACAAACGTATATATGTGTGGCTAGATGCACATTGTTTTAAAGAAGAAGCTATGAGCAGACAAAGGTTAATTCAATGACGGAAGGAAATCTAATAGCAAGTAACGTGACCATTCATTTGTGTTACAACTGTGTAAAATCAGTTACGCAGCCCCACAGCACTCCCTCCTCTTGCCACCCAAGAAACGCACATCTTGAAGAGGCGTGTGCGCTCCATACCGGCTTTTACGCTACAAACTCACTCAACATGAGGCCGATAGTGCTCAAAAGGCGCTGGTATAAGGCTGGTGCACACCGGCGACTAGCAGCGGTCACGCGACCAATTGCGACTGGTCGCAAACAGTCGCGAACGGTCGCAAAGCGACTGCTTTGGCTAGTCGCTTCCTGATCGATTTTTCAGTCGCGCGTCTGCGGTCGCAGAGCTGCTGGAACCAATCAGCGATGCTCAGATTTTGTTCTCTTGTTTTTTCATTGCGCTGGCTTCCTGCCGCCAGATACAAATGAGTGTGTTCCTCTGAGTCTGTGGCACCATGGCCACCACGGAATACTTGGCTTGGAGATAGCGGGGCGCAGCAGCTCGAGCAAAGTGTCGAATTTACGTGGCGGTATTCGTAAGAAGGTAAACACCGTCAAAGTAAAGAGAAAATAAATTGTGCACTATCTTTTCCCCGTATTCAGAACCATTTTATTGTCTTGAACTTGATTTGTCACCGCCTTCAATGCAGCGCGCTTGCAACGCGTTTGTGCTTCATGCCTAGGCAATGACTTAAGACACCGCGTTCGAGACGCGTTTCAGCTGTATTGTAGGCTGTGGCAAGTCCATTAAAATTCAAGGACCGTTTCTGAATCCGTACGACTCTCGGAAATACTCCTCGTCGTCTCAGCGCAGCTCGGGAGGCAGGCGGCTTGCATGGCTGGCCAGCTCCCGCGATCGAAAGTACGGTCACACCCACTACCGGCTTTTTTTCTTTGGAGACATCTGTGATGCCAGCGCTGACACCATGGCACAGCGCATCAGCACCATGACAATGTCTTGTTCTTCGATTGAATCGAACTTGACGCTTTTGAGAACGCTGTGCGGGAATGGACGAAAACAATAAATGCGGTGCGCCCAGTTTGTTCTGCTCACTCAGCTGGCGGTCATCAGCTGATCGGCGCTTCTCTAGAGTTCTCGCTGATAACGAGATCTGCTTTTGCGACTTCCGGTCGCTCGCATGCAGCCCCTGCCGGTGTGAACATCAGTCGCTTTTTGGTCGCCAGTTGCAAATGGTCGCGCGACCGCTGTATGTTGCCGGTGTGCACTAGCCTATATTCTGCCAATCAACACAATATTCGAAGAATTCAAGCTGACGCGGTTGTCACATATACACTTTGTTACTTTTTTTAGTGATGTCGAAGTTTAAGATGAAATGCTCGCTGTAATATTCCTCATAAGTCCCCTTGCTTTAAATGCCACCATCACGAACTGATAAAAGGTGTCGAATGAGACTACAGTTTTGTTTCGTGGGTTTGAACACTTTTTTTAGCGCACACAGAAGACAGTGACAAAAAAGAAAAAGACGCGCGTACTTGCGTCTCTATTTTTCTTGACATTGTCGTCTGTGCACGGCGCAATTAAAATTTCAACATGGATACATACCAACTCGGCCAGCTATCAGTTTTACCCCAATTTGTTTCAGGGGGTTTTGTCATTTAAGTTTTCGCGGCTGCTCAAAAGGTTCTCAATAAGATGTAAGGCATGCAACAGATTCCGCTGAAAAGTAATGCATCGCCGCCTGTACCCTAGGCAACTTTTGTGTGAGAGCGCACTGAAAAGACACCACAAACTCGTGAGAACGTTGAAGAGCCCAAGTTAAAGTACTGGGGCAGGATGGTCAACTGGGGCGAATGAACCATGTGTGATACTTTTTCGTGTTTTACGCACCGTCTTTTGGGCTAAAAATAAGATTGTTCCAGCTATGTTTAACTAGCCATTTCTAAGCATTTCATCAAAAAATGTAGCGCTCAGGAGTCCTTTTAACGCAGGTCATGTGACAGAAGGAACGGTGAGGCGATGAAGAAAGCCTTGTATCATCAATGGCTAACCGATCACAGAGGCAGTGCGAAAAATTCACAGGATATCCATGGAGTGAATGATGATGAGTGGGGCAAAGCTTCGTGGCCTCTCAGCTCAGCCGTCCGTCCACCCGTCCGTCCGTCCACCCGTCCGTCCGTCCGTCCGTCCGTCCGTCCGTCCGTCCGTCCGTCCGTCCGTCTGTCTGTCTGTCTGTCTGTCTGTCTGTCTGTCTGTCTGTCTGTCTGTCTGTCTGTCTGTCTGTCTGTCTGTCTGTCTGTCTGTCTGTCATCCTATCAAACTCATATCAAACTAAACCACACGGATGGATGGATGGATGGATGGATGTGGCTGTACCCTTTAGATCGGGCGGCGGCTAACGCCACCTAGCTGTAATACTTAGTGAACTAACTATTAGATTTATCTTTTTTCCCTTTAAATAGTGAGGTTGAGGATTCGTACTTTGCATTGAAGGGTTTAATTTTCACTGGTGCCTTGACTTCAGCCACCAATCAGATAACCTCCTTCTAGTTAAGTCTACCCGCTTGAAGTCTATTTTGCCCTCCCTGTCCCTAAACGCCAGTGCTTTGAAGAACTCTGTGCCATCACCCTGAACTATAGCGTGAAGCCCTTTACAAGTGTTCGGCAGTTTCTTCTTCCTCTTCACACGCACTGCATACTGTGTCTACCCCTTCGTGTTTGGCCCGATATGTCTTGGTTCGCAACACTCCCGTCCTGACCTCAAACAGTAGAGAACTACCCCGAGTATTATCATAGATCCTTTCCTTGGCAATTTCCTGCTTAAAAGTTCGATAGATTTCTAGTGCTGACACTTAACACACGTCCACGCCATCTAGTGATCACTTGACGTACTGAAACAGCGCAGCGCCATCTAGTGAACATCGGGAGAAGAAAGGGGGGGGGGGGGCTACTACGGAGGAGGGACTGAGCCATAGCGTAAAGAGTTTCGCCCCTAAAAAACTGAGATGACGACTCGGATCCTGCAGGCAACGCGAAACCACATTAGACGCAGAAAGCTTTCGGAGGGGAGCGGGAGAGGATCAATGTAATCGAATGAAAAAAAAAATGATAACTTTCGCTTTCCAGTCATCTCAGGTGGGTGCATAACAAATTCTGTGCGTTTTCTGCAACACCCGATTCTCGTCTTTCTTAAACAATTTTTTTCCTGGTATACTAATAGCTATAACATACAACTTGTTATATCAAGTGCGTCACATTCCTTGCCCAAGGGAGGTCACTATAGGCGGTCGCACCATACTTCATTTCAATGCCGGCCCTCAGTTTTTCAAGCTTAGTCGTAATCTTTCTTATAAGCGTTTTCTTTCTGCCGGGCAGAACTGCAGGCTGGGCATGCTGACCTTCATATGGTGGAACTCATTCCGCATCTTCCTCGAAGTCCTCACCATTGTGGGCGTCGGATTGTGGAAAGGCACCAGCGAAAACGTGAGTACACATATCCGCATGCACTCGTGCTGTCACGGTATAACACAAGAGGCCGACACGTAACGTTTCTACACTTCGTTGGAAATAACAAAGCGCCGGGATGATTGTTAGGTATTCGTAATGAAAAAATTGGGCGTGCAGACATAGACACGACTGATAAGTTATATTGACTTTTATTTGGCATCCACGTTTGGCACCAGGCCTTTATACATTGCACTGTATTCTATGTACTTGCCTAAACAAACAAAAAAACCTGTGGTTAACTTTACGTGAGCCATGGGTTTACACGTTATATTTGTTGCTATAGGTCTTTATTGCCACCCATACCCTGGACAACGGCCATGAGTGAAGCTTCACACTGAGAGTAACAGCGTGGAACTCGGCGACATGTACCATCACGCTTTGTACGCAATTAAGGAGACCGTGGTTGTAATCTTGGTTGCGCATCATAGTCGTTAACGCACTCCAAGCAGCAATCAGGCGCTTTGCTACACTGACGTTCGCATTATGAAAGTGAAAAGCACATCCTCAGTAGTCAATATTCCTTTAGTGTTTTTCTACAAAAAACCTATCCCGGAAGTCTGTGCCTATCAAGGGTAAATGTGTTTAGTAAGTTATTTTAGAGGTGTGGTTAACTTGCTGAATATTCTTTCTGACGTTCAATTCAATTCTTTAAAACATTACTCGTGATCATTTTGGGTGTGTTGTACTTTTTTTCCTTATGGCGCGAGAGCATCACTACCTTTTTCTACGAACCTGCTGTCATGTGGTGCAGCAAAACAGCACACAAATCGCTTCATTTTCACACACATACAAACAAAAAAAGATGCGGCCACCGTTAATATTCATACCTTTGCCCCACCTTGAGTGTACAGCATAACGTTGTCGAACGTAACTGCTTCCACTTTGCAGCCGACCGCATTTATCACTGCGCCACCGTTGAATACCTACATCACCGAAACTGGCGGCAGGGACGTATAACTGTGCACGTGGTGAAGTGTTGCCTCCAGGCTTATTCGTGAGATGGCGCTACAGCTATCCGCACTCATTCCGCACTCATTCCGCACACATTTGCGTGGCTTTTTTTTTTTAGCACTTAAGAGCTGGCCCCACCGCGGAGGTCTAGTGGCTAACGTACTCTGCTGCTGACCCGCAGGTCGCGGGTTCGTATCCCGGCTGCGGCGGCTGCATTTCCGATGGAGGCGGATATGTTGTAGGCCGGTGTCCTCAGATTTGGGTGCACGTTAAAGAACCCCAGGTGGTCGAAATTTCCGCAGTCCTCCACTACGGCGTTTCTCATAACCATATGGTGCTTTTGGGACTTTAAACCCCACATATCAATTATCAATCACTTAAGAGCTGCAGCGCACTTTAAGTACTTTATTTTAATGCTCCAGCATTGACACATCATACGAATGTCCGAGGTGTCCCATATTGTCTTCCTCCCCTCCACCTTTTGACGTTTCTGTGGGGATTTTCGCTTAGCCTTCTGGCCTTGCCTTGAAGGAATTTTGACGCGTTCCGCTACAGAGTATAGTACTAAGAGATGTTCAAGTCATTCAGCATTGTAGATGATCTCATATTTCGTTTGTGAGCTTTGCGGATGTTCACTGACTATTTAACGCTCTGCAGTTCACCCTCATCATGTCTTTCCTGTCCGGCCTGGCTCTCATGCTTCTGGTTCAGGTAAAGCAGAACTGCCATTTTTTACCATCTGTACCTTGATGACACCCTTATATCATTACTTCCCCTAAATAAAGTAATAGATAATTAAACCAGTGGAAAAGCTTGAACACTTTGTGCACAATGAACAGTTGCATATCAGTGCCAAGCCTATGTGTTCTCTTCATATACCGTACCAACCAAAACGAACAATAAAGCTTCTGTATAAAATTAAAGTGAGGTACACAAGGTTGATGTTGTTATATTAGGCAGTGCAGAAAGCCTGGAAATAGCTGCAGAAACTATCCATCTTGTGTCAGTGTCAAGACATCACAACCCACCACAAACAGCTTGAAGGCTGTCTAAGTTTCCTGCATTGCATTTATTTGAAAGCTGTTGCTGCATTGCGGCACTTAATAAAGAAACTGCCAGGAATGCAGGGTACAACTAGAACGTAATCTCAATATGGTCCGCGCTAATACAGTGGTGCCTCAGTTCTGATGAAGCTCATTCGTAAAACTTTGTCGGTTAAAATATTTCTTCGGTACATCGTGGTGATACAAGAAAGTGGAATCATGTTGCTCGTTCAAACTCACCAAATATATTTTGCTTGCTCAGGCTCGCCAAAAGTTTCCTCAACTGGACTCACACGGGCTCAGACTCGCCAAACTTTTCCTTCTCTGGACTCACTACTGACCTAAACTTACCAACATATTTCTCAGCCGTACTCAGTCAGACTCATGGGCCGATCGAAGTTTCAGTGAGCCGACTCCCGAGTCCGTTAGTGTAAAATTAGTTTCTATTTCCCCATGGTGTCAATGCTCTTTAACGCCAATAGCTCATATAATCGGGGTTCTGCGATACACCTTCTAATCTGGTAGCTTGAAGTACAAGGTGTTTAATTCTACAGAATATTACCTAATATAGTGTAATGCATCCTTTGGCTATTGAACCCTTGTTTGAAAACTTCCGTTCATCTTAAATTTATTTAAAAACTGGTAAGGGACGTGGCATCAATGTGCACTGAAATGTCAGAGGTAATAAATTTTGTTATTCCAGTGCATGCATGATGGCTCCAAGGAAAAAAAGTGTACTCGAACAGCAGTTGATGCGTAAGAGCGATACAACGTCAACATAGGGGGCAGATAGCTAGACCATTTGACCACCGTCTTATGACAAATGTTTTTATTTTCTAAGCTGGACGAGTGGGCGAAAATTACTTTCTGCTTCTCAAATCGATACACTACTGAGATTTATCTAGCAAGTCTACAGTTCTTCCAAGTCGCATCACTGGTTTCTTGGTTTTCGCACCTGTTGAGCATATATATCTGAGTAGCAGCTGACTTCTGTGGCGTTGTATTGGTGTGACAGTGGTTTTGTAGTTGTCTCATCAGAATAGAGCAGAGCACTCCAATGAACCTTAGAAGAGTAGAAGTTTGGGCCAGGTGGTGATGCATACTTGTTAACAATAATGCGCAACAGAATGGACACAAAGTTGAAACTGACGGGGCGAAGCGATTTGTCCCGTCTATCCCATTTATTTTTGTCCCGTATATTGCGCTTTACTTTTACCACATTAGCGAACTATGCTGACCGAAGACCTGTCGCGAAATTTTCATGAAAACGGCGCAGTCGTAAGCGTTAAACCTTATAGAAGTTGCTCTGAATTTCGATGGTTTAGTCACGCGCTTATTGGTTGCCGTATACCATTTTTATGCGCTTAGTACTGGCAGCAATGCAAAGCAACTGTTCGATGGATTAAGCCTTACGTCTTTTTTTTTTTTACAAACAAGAGACACCAAATTTTGAATACTCGTGTCTGTCGTATTTTCCCTAAGCCCCGGAAGTATATACATCGCAGTGGAAGCTGCAGCTTGCGTGTTTGCGCGCCATTGCTTCGTGAGAAAGTGCGCGCATGACGCAGGTGCACCGAGATACAAACCGCTCAGCCGGGTTGGCGACGTGCCGGAAAAGACAAACAAGTTACGTTGCGTGTCCCTCCTTCCGGCCTTGTTATTCTATCACCGTGACTGGACAGCCTTTCGAAATCGCAGGGCACTTCCATTTGCGAACGACACGCTATTTCTGAATAATAATCGTGACAATCAATCAATCAATCAATCAATCAATCAATCAATCAATCAATCAATCAATGTTGCTCGCTCAAACTCACCAATTCAAATTAATCATTTGACGTGCCTAGCAAAAACCATAAGGTCTTCATGGAGGCACACGCAAAAATAAAACAATGAAAGTACAATACGGACTGTCCTCAATTACAGAAATCAAACAAAAAGAGCGAATACGCACAGACAAAAACAGATCGACGCAAAATGGGAGAAATAGAAAACAAGATGAGCATCTTGGAATAATAATAATAATAATAATAATAATAATAATAATAATAATAATAATAATAATAATAATAATAATAATAAAGATACACTTTCACTTGCGATTCTTCAGAAAACATGGTGTGCGCGCGTACCATTAGCCCTTCGCGTTCAAGCTTTTGCTGTACTAAATGGAAGACTGACCTTAAATCCCGATTTCTCGCTATTATGAGTGCTTGAAGAATATTCGATTTCTGAACCAAACTACGTATACGGTACAGCAGAAAAGCTGGCCTCTTAATGGCATTGGAACCGTGAAAGTACAGTTACAACTGCAAGTTCGCGATACTGCGATATGCACGGAGCAGTGAAAGCCAACGAGAAGGGATTTCTGCAATGAACGCGGCGCTATCTCGTTCGCGACAGTTGATCCTTCAGAAGTTGGTTGTTACGATAGAATGCGCTACTGATAAACGAGCAGGAGAAGGATGCATGATCAGACGCACAAAACGCAAGGATATGCTGGTGACGAAATCCTGCCCATTTTAGGACTCACTCGTCCGTTCACAACGTTTCGCTGTGCGCAGGGCTTCTTCACGCGCCGCGTGTTCCACTACAGCTCGCTGGTTCGTCCCAGCACTCGTACACACGCGCACGGCGACGTGGTGCCCGGCAGCATGGCTCTAGTCGAGCCGGGACCCACTCCTGGCCAGGTGGGGGGCAAGGAGGGCGGCGGCGAGGAGGAGTCCACCGACATCAAGACCCCGCACAGGTCGCCCGAGAGCCGCAACGAAAGCACCAAGCAAGAGCCCGGCGTCAGCGGAGGCGAGGCCTCGCCCGCTATTCGGGAGAGCACGCCGCAGTAAAAGGCCATTCCTGGCACGCGGCTACCCTCGCTTGCGGGGCTCTAGGCATTTACCGAGTCATAAATGCTTCCTCGCATGAGTCCGCTATACTTCATATACGAGGAAACTTGGGGCGCCTGAGTGTTCCACGTTTCCTGTTTCTGTAGGCGAGTGTTATATATGCGCGTTTACTTTTAAAGACGATAGTCTTAAAAGTAAACTAATACTGCTATTTCAGAATGATGCTCTAAATGAGCCCCGAAAACTTCATTTTCCGCCTTCTTTGTGTGTGTAATAACATTGCCATTGTTTACTTTTAAAGATGATTGTCTTTTTCGGGGACCTTCGACGCAAAAATTTTGGTCTGTCTGTCTGTCTGTCTGTACATTTGTCCGTTCGCCCACTCCTACCGGCATCCGGTACTTGAAACGGCCGACCATATGCGCAGCGACCACCAAAGTTGCTCAAGGTTGAGCGTTCATGCTTGTGCAATTGTCAATTAAAAAACAATTATTGCGCATGTCTGGGGCACCATAACAACACACATATACTCTGCATATGCATCTCTTACTAGAAAATGCGTACATAAGTAATTTTAAGGACCGTAGCGCTTATCACGCGGCGCTTACCATGCAACGCTAGCACGAAACGGGGAGTGTTTCCAACGCTTTGCTGAGACGAGATGGTGGTGGCACCTACCCGTTGCCTCGCGTTCTACACCTTATCACCTCTGAGACGGGCGCGCACGACCACGTGCTTTGTTTTCCAAAAGAAACTGCCAGATGGCGCTCATGTCTCACGTGTGACGTGACTTGATGTGCTCGTTCGCCTCCGCTGCACGCTCGAGGCACTCTAACGCAGCGCCTCCGGAATACCATTCACCGATTTTCTTGCACAGAACATCAAATAAATGTTTTGTTTACTCTCTCCACACGCAAGACTATCGTCTTTCCACGACATGTGCAGATTACATGCAGATACGGGGCCAATTTTTTACCCTGAAAAGTGAGCGATAGTTGCGATTTGGGCTTGTTAGTAATTCAATTGAGCGCTTGCCCAGTTCGCTTATTTTGTCTTTTTGTGCACTACGCGACGATAAATATGTTCCAACTCACTCCACTTTCAGCTCTATTTCACCTGAAAACCTTTGTTGTAACGCAAAGCGACACACGGATACGATAATTATACCATAACGTTAAGTTCGAGTGTAGCGAGTGTCTAGCCTTTCTTGTCCCTGTTGTCCCTGTAAAATAAAGTACTTAACCATACGGTATAATGATCAGTCACCAACTAGCCCAGCTCTCAACCTTATTAAATACGGGCATGATAATTGCGTCCACGAGCCGAGAAGTGCGTGGTGTTCACCGTGCCTCCTCTCGTCCGTGTGTCGCTTTCCGCTACAACAAAGCTGAGAATTCAACCAACTTCGTGAGGGAACCGATCTTTCTGTCTATCACATAACGTGGGCCAGGTGTTCAAACGTGAATTTTATCAGGTTGACTCGACACGTTTTGTCAGCTTCATGCGACTCACCTTTTAGTGTAGGCCAACTGTATAGCGCAAACGAGAAAGTAGTTGTGTCATGGACGCAGTAGGTATTCTGTCGTTGCAACATTCTTGGCTCTGTTGGAGCTGAGGTAGCCAAACAGAGCAACATCTCGCTCTTTAATTACTGGGCGTATGATTCGCGATATCAACGCGCTCCATATAAAAGAATCATTTTGGTTATATTCACTTGATTGCGAAATTATACGGCAATATTTGTTAGAATGGGGGCCGTGGCGTGATCCTGAGAGAATTGACGGTTTTCTTGTTTCGGTATTAGTAACGCGGTAGACAGCTCCCAGATTGCGGTTTTTGTGCACTCGACAATCTCGGACTGCTCCACCGGCAGCGTCTTACCGCCTGTGTCAAGCCATCACCCTGCTCATAGCCTTCGAAGTTATTGTCAAAAAACGGCTGTGGCACCACACTTTGAGTACGAATTGCGCCCTGCATACTTGTTCATGGGTATCTGAAAGAAAAAAAAAACATGCTTTAAATATTTGAGCCCATTAAACACGTCGAAAAGTTCGTACCTCCGTTCGCAGTCCATATATCTTGGTAGGAAGTGCAGCAACTATTACACAGAACACACAACATAAGCGCTTGTGCTGTGTGTTCTTTGTAATAGTTGCTGCACTTCCTACCAAGATGGATTCATAACAACTGGCCCGATACAATTGTTTATTCAGTCTATATATACGGAAGCCTGATGCGTGTCCTCTTCAGCTTTCTCGCCAAAATAGCACCCGTAGCAATCTGTAACGTACTGTTATTATCAACTGATTGAAGTAATTTCGACTTCAGTGAAGCAGCCTGCTGCATGCGATGCCTTCGCTGTAACGTTCTGCGGCAGAACGCACAAAGAAACGACATTCTGGTGACAGCGCTGGCTCCGTAATTATCACCACAATTCACGGGACATGTGCAAGATGACTCTCCTCGTCGGTAGTAAGTGATTATTGACTGCTATTTCAAAATGATGCCATAAATTATCCAATTATCCCCGAAAACTTCACTTTTTTCCTTCTTTGTGTGTATAATCACATTGGCATCTGTACTCTGAAATAAAACAATAAATTGAGAATTGACAACCGAGCTTTTCATGGTCTCTTCAACGTAAACCTTTGGCGCTGTTTTTGAAGGCATTGTATAAATTTTTGGAAAATTTTTGCGGAGGAATGTTTCAAAGGTGCAGTTGGAATAGCAAAGCTCTCAATCCCGAAGAACAGCCTTCGCTCTAGTGACATCCTTCATTATTTATTTATTTGCATATCCTGTGGACGTTGCCATGATTATATGCGCGTTTGAAAAAATAATCGTGGCCACACTCAGCCGTAAATGTAAATGAAATTTCTATGCCAGCTTCTCCACGTAGGCCTTATCATCGTGAGGAATTCATCTTTAAGATACTCAGCTGTTTGCGACACTATTTCAACCTTGCGGGGATCTCGTTGTGGAATCCTTTCTTTTGTTGTTGTTATTTTTTTGCTTTCTTCAACAATAACGCGATCATCGCGCCTGCAAGAGGCAGCACAAATTTGACTGGAGTTCAGTTAAGCACTGAACATCACTTTAAATCTTCTTATATGCTTACGAAAATTTCGGCCATGATTTCACGGTTGAGTTAAAACGTGTTGGTAGTTGCATCGACCATTTTATATAGATATAGATACACACACCTCATGCACAAGTCATGTTTGCATACTATTATTGTTGGGTAAGAAGTCTTGAAACCTGACTGAGCTATAATGTTTTTTTTATAGTTCGGTATTCTTGTTTCATTCTTTTTTGGCTTCATGCTTTTTTTAAGGAACCAAAAGTCACATATCGTGTTCCAATTTACGTGTAATAAGTGTTGGGCTCTTAACACAGACAAACATAGCAACACTACTTGTTATGCGACCCAACCTCAGATTACTATACTCATCGGCCTGAAATGCCAGCACGTCTAAAGCTCTTTGCAACGGTCAGTGTAACGTGAAAGCCCGAAAGCTCAGCAATTCGGGTGATTTTAGTCTACATGCCCGACCCAGTGAGCTTAAGAGCAATGATGCTGGCCACACAGGCTTGCCACATGCGGTGTGTCGTTGAGCGAGCGAACCAGACTTTGGTATGCTGCACGGCCTTGTTTAGAAACCTGAGCTACAAGAGCTACGCTTGACGGCACTTCAGGCGAAATCCTTGAGGCACGTGTGCCTGCCGCCGAACAAAGTTTTCTGAAGCCAAGAATTTCCGAGTGGCGTCGTTTGGACTGGAAACCGGCTTCAAAGGCAGGGCACGGAAGGGCATGGCCCACAGCGTCGCAATGCAAGACGTCTTTCTTTTGTTGTTCTTTTTTGTAAGCTGTAAAAACAGAGCAACAGCAAGTAGACGTACACGTGCAGCACACACGTTAAGAGAGCTTTTTCACTTTTGAAAGGACTTTTTACTGTGCCTTACCAGAATGTAAAAAGTAGTTTCAAGTAACAAACACAATTTATAGTGTATAAGAATAGCCAAGGTACTCGGTTGCTGACCCGCAGGTCGCGGGATCGAATCCCGGCTGCGGCGGCTGCATTTCCGATGGAGGCGAAAATGTGGGCCCGTGTGCTAAGATTTGGGTGCACGTTAAAGAACCCCAGGTGGTCGAAATTTCCGGAGCCCTCCACTACGGCGTCTCTCATAATCATATGGTGGTTTTGAGATGTTAAACATCAATCAATCAATCAATCAATCAATCAATCAATCAATCAATCAATCAATCAATCAATCAATCAATCAATCAACCAATCAATCAATTATTCAATCAATCAATCAATCAATCAATCAATCAATCAATCAATCAATCAATCAGAGTATAGGAATATCTTCTTAATACGCCCACCATTGCTTATTTTATACCGCATTTCGTCTCGTTCACTCACCATGCCTGACCTCCGTCTGTTCTCGCTCGCAAAGTCGAAAAGTCGAAAGACAGCGCACAGTTACTGCCATGCTTAGAGGCATGGTTGAAGTTACGGCGCGTGAACAGCGTCTGCGGCTCACTCCGAGCATGCGAGTAATCTTCACGTACACACTCGCCACGGTGTTTTAGTGTTTACGGTGTTCGACTGCTGATGGCATTCTCTCTGGATTTCGTGTCGACCAATTGTACCCCCACGATCTCCGGCGACAGCGCAGCTCTGGCCGACTGGGCTCCCCCTATACGCCATCTCCTGCCGCCGACATGAGCTCTCGCCGAGTGGTGCCCCGTCCTCGGACTCCTGTGACCATGTCCATCTTTCCTATCTCCTCTTCCATCGCTCGCTTTCCCTGCACCTCACTCTCTCCTTCCTCTCTCTATATATACCTTTTAATCCTATCCTTTTTATCTCTCCTTACCCCCATCCTTTGGAGCTACTGTTGAGGTGTCGCACTCTGATGCAGACAGTTACGGGGCTCACTTTTCTCTTATTTTCCCTTTAAAAATCACATGAGAAAGAAAGACTGCTGATACGCAGGTCGCGGGGCCGAATTTGAGACGTGGGGGCCACATTTCCGATAGAGGCGAAAACGCTTGAAGTCCGTGTAACTCATATTTAGGTACATGTTAGTTAAATAAACCACAGGTGGTTGAAATTTCTGAAGCTCTTACACACGGCTTCTTTCATAATCATATTGTGGTTTTGGGACGTTCAACTGGGACAAATGTTTATTATTCACGTACAGACAGCTACGAGCACCTACCATCACCACGAAAAAAAAAACGTTTGTTTATTAACACATTCAGACACAACAATCTAAGAGGCGTTTTTCTTCATAATTCATTCGCAAGCACTCGCCGAAACAGCCATTGAAAGATCAGGGATGATTTTCCTATTCACCACATGAGTTATAGAAGCGGTAATTGATGTTCTTGGACAGGTAATGTGACAACGAAGACGAGCAGCTACCACTTGAAAGTAATCTTTATTTATCCTGCTTTATATCTCGTTTAAATGTACGGCATACTAACATGAGATGTATCTAACACACACACATGCATGACATGCAAAGGAAGAAGACGCAGCGCTATCCGTTTCCTTCACCTTGTCATCCATTCTTTTTCGCGCTAATTAGATATGTCTCAAGTGAGCAGTAATACGTGCAAGCCAGCCCAACTATTTTATGTCACTGTTTGTTAGTGCACCAAATTTATTGCTAGCGTACACCCCAAGGATTCGCCATTGTGCTGTCGAGCCGTATCGAAACAGCCATCGTCGGGCGCGTTAGGTTTGGTTTCATGCGCATATCATTTTGTTAGAAAATTAGTCGACAATAACTAATCTCGCTGACTTCATACGTGCGCATTCTGGGCATCCTTTGTTATCTTCGTGCTGAAGTGGCTCACTGCGCATATTCAGTTGTCAGAAGCAGCCCTTTTTCTTGCCAGTTTATGCGTACGAGTTTCACCACTTGGATGTGCGCAGTGCAATTCATTCCCAAGGACGCCCGTCCCGTGTTGTGCGGTCGAGTCAAGTGGTATATCTTGCATTTAGAGGGCACCATAACTAACCTTATAGATAGAAAGTTGGAACCTGTCAAATCAATTGTTTCGCGAACCAATCTGAAATTTTCTAATTAAAATTACTTTTCTGAATTTATTGCTTTAGAGGCTAATTGCGCTGGCTAAGCTAAGTAGGTAAGCAGAACACCGAAAAACGGTGTGACTAACTCCACACAACAGTCGTCAACTACGCCTTCGGTAGCCTCCTCACAAAGTGTGTCGGCATATTTATAAACTCTGGCTGTATAGAGTTAGCTGGAGCACCTCGTATAGTTACTGAACGAAGAATCGTAACGTGAGCCCCGCCACGGTGGTCTAGTAGCTAAGGTACACGACTGCTGACCCGCAGGTCGCGGGGATCGAATCCCGGCTGCGGCGGCTGCATTTCCGATGGAGGCGGAAATGTTGTAGGCCCGTGTCCTCAGATTTGGGTGATCGTTAAAGAGCCCCAGGTGGTCGAAATTTCCGGAGCCCTTCACTACGGCGTCTCTCATGATCATATGGTGGTTTCGGGACGTTAAACCTCACATATCAATCAAGAATCGTAGCGTGAGGTGGTTGACATAATGACATCTAGCGTTATTTTCACCCTATTGCGGGCTCTGTGTGCATAAACAGCTGCACTAAGCGTGTGCAGCGCTCACACGCATGACACGATGATTTCAGCGGGTGATACACGTGTCTAAATGTTGGAAAGCAAGTAGTATGAGATGGCGATTGAAAAAGCGGACGCTCACGTGGAATGTCTCATGCCTGTATTTGGCGTTGCGTAAATTGATCAGCAATGTGTTGCGTGACACTTTTTATACTTTTCATGCTTTTCAATCTGAGCTGACTCACGCTCAGATTTTGCGCGCGCACACTCGAAGGATTTTACGGAGCATGAGGCTCTCGCCGTGAAGGAGTCTACGTGATTTATTTATTTCGATCGGCAGTCGCGCGTTGTCATGACGCAGGCGATGGCTTCGTCATCGTTAGACATCGTCCACGGTTTGCAGGGCGTGCAACACAGCAGCTCGGCACCGGCCTCCGTGGCAACCTGCCGTTGAAAACGTGAAATAGGTGGCAAGCATATCAGCCTTCTTGCAATGAATAAATACAATCAATCAATTAATCAATTGATCAATCAATCAATCAATAAAAAATCTTGATTCTTTTTGTTCACACCTTCATTTTACATAGTTTAGCCTTTTTTTAAAATATGTTTTCAGTGTTTGCAGTTCAACTTCCTTTTTTTAGTTTTCACTCACGATACTAATTTCATTAAATTACATTACTTCACTCTTCATGAAAGCGTTATAACTTTTTCTCTTTTTTGTCATTCAATATGATATTAGCATTGCATAACATTTATAGCTTGCATTACATTTTGTAGTCATTCTGTATGTCAGGTATTAGTATCCCCACAGCCACAAAAAACAAAACAAAAAAACAAACAAACGACGTCGTGGTATCACTTAACTTTCGCATTCTTCAAATGTTTTGATTATATTAATGTCATCTGGCTATACATGAAGTGTTTGCTTATAACTATGTTTCTTGTGAAAAATCATTGTACTGCCTAACTGCCACGCTCTCGATGGAGAGTAGCAGTACTGCAAATAAATAAATAAAATAAAATAAAATAAATAAATAAATAAATAAATAAGCATTTATTATAGCTATTAAGTGGAAGTTGGTGCAGAGTCACTATCAAAATTCACACAATCATACATCCTTAATATCCACGTGCGCAAGCATAACACGCATGCAGGACGTACGCAATATAGCGTTCAGAGCCTGGTATTTCCTGCCGCACTTATTTAACAACAATTTGAGCACGTGTACCGTCGACCTGTTTCTCTCTTGCTCTGTCCTGCGTGACCCCGTCAAGGTATCCCAGGTCGACCATTGATGCCGACTGGCGTGCCGGGATCGCCCGAAACAGGCCCATCCTCGGTTCTTCCAACTGCGAAAAGTGTGTTAGAAAAACGTAACGCAGAATCTCATGCACACGCGCCTTTCGACAGGAGCAGAAAGTTTGCTCGTTAACAGCAGGCAACGTGTGTTTCAGAGGGGCACTAGAGAGAAAACGAATAGCTATTTGCTTTTTCACATGAACGAAATATCTACGCTAATTACGAGGAGGCGCGAGATTGTTGCGTAGATTTCCGAAGCTATTATTGTGACGTCATAGATTTTGTATGCATGTACTGGAACTTACGTCGTTCCCAATCGATAGAAGTCGAGCGCATTGTGCTCTGAAGGGGCCACCGGGTTAACTCACGAAGTTTATGGAAATTTCGTTTGGCCAATCCCGTCAAACACGAAAAAAAAACACTTTCAAATTCGCGGCGTCAAGGAAAGAGATCTTGTCGCGAAGTTTCAAAATGAAACTTGGACCTTGATTTTCGCCTGTATTATTATACCTATAGCGGTGAGAATAATGACATTGGAGTATTCAGAGTAAAATTAGATAGATATGTGGGGTTTAACGTCCCAAAACCACTATATGATTATGAGAGACGCCATAAAGTTAAGAACCAAATTGTTGCTTTATCTTAGCGTCTCTTGAAAGTTTTTGTGTTATACAGGGTGTCCCAACAATCACGCAGCATGATTTCAGAAAAAGTGGAACGGCTTTACGCCAAGCACGCCTAGTACATATTGTTCTCAAAACACTGGAGTAGTTCTCAAAACACTGGAGTTCAAGTTTTTAAGTCTTCATTCGTGAGATTTAATTAGTCATAATTTTACTTGTAATCAGAAAAAGTATTGGTATAATTATCAAAATATCAATAAAACATATCAAGGCATGTTTAAATGACATCTAGATGTGCTGTTTTCAATCAAGTGCTAATTGCGTGCTCATTATGGTGGAGTTGATAAAAACCACGAAATGCGAGAAATAACATGCGAGTACGCTCCGACTCGCGAAAGAAGCTATAGCGTCCTCAAAGAAGCTTAGTGCAAGCGACCACTGCCTGTTGCCCCCTGCAGCCATAAACAGTGTTCCAAACTTTGACAAGGGTGTACAGGACGAGCGCCTACAACGTGCCTTGCGATTTTGCGGGGATTCTTTCTGCTCGAGTGTAAGCCACTACCATTATCCGTATCTCGTAGCCGACTGTTCTCGTTCACAGTGCGGCCGGAGCACTGTTCTAATTACGGCTGGCTCTGTATGCGCAAGATCGAGGCGATGCGCTTTTTCTTCCGGCAATCCATAGTTATTTACTTCTGCATTTTCTCTTGATGGTGGATGCGTACATTAGTCCAATCACGTCTCATTTTCCGCTCTTAGAAGGCTTGGTTCATCAACCACCCCAAAAAAAATGAGCGAGCAGTCAGTACATTGCTCAAAACAGCACAGTTAGGTGTTAATTGAACTTGCCTGCATATGCCTAATTAACATTTTGATAGTTAGGCAGCTGCCAAATTTCAAGTGTAATTATGACTCATTACTTATGTCTTGATAAAGGCAACAAATAGTATGCAAGAATATGCACTAGTGTTGCGTCTCGTAACATCGTTCCTTTTTTTTTTCAAGTCATACTGCCTAATATAGTTTTATTTCGAAAACCTGCGCCTAGGCATATCCGGGACACACTGTATATTTTTTCCTGTAAGCCAAGAGGTGGACGTGGCGGAGACAGAAAGCGTCGCTCACCTGAGCATAGTCCAGATCCCTTCTGCCCATACGAGGTATAGTGTTGGTTGTTTTTGAGAAAAACTGTCCCTGGGTCACTCCCAAAAGGGCTAGGCAGCAGCAAAGTTTCATGAACGCTTCAAAGCACAGCCAGCCTGGGGAAAAAAAAAAAAAAGCACTGGGATCGTCCTTCGCACATAGACGCGAGTGATGACGTAAGTTTGCCACTACCATGCTGTACTCCGATCAGCGTGTTTTATTAAAAAGTGCAATCGAGTTTACACAGGTCCGAAGAAATTGTGCATATTACATATCGTAGGTTCGGCATATAATTCAGTATTAGGACATTGTGTCGCATGTTACTGTGACTATACATGCTTAATAATTGCCGGTTGACCTTAATTTATTTCTAGCAGCACTAAAAATAAAAACAAAGCTGGCTCGAGAATCTACGTATATATTTTTTCAGATTAATACATAACGCCACCCACTGATTAACCTTCAGACCATTTCTTCATGTGTAAAAAAAATGCCTTGAGCTTTGTTACAGGTAAACTTCATGTGACAACTCTCTCGTTATAGTTGGAACACGCCGTAACTTGAAACGTCGACTTCATTAGTTTAGGTTAACTGCTTCACCCCAATATGTGCTCTCTAGACTTTAATTTCCTTTATTTTAACTTGGCGCAGCTCCAGAAATAAGAGAGGCGCACTTTTTGCCTGCGCCTTACATCCAAAGAAAATAAAATCGTTTACGTATATTCAGACGATTAGGTGCAAAAAAAAAATCAAGGAAGTGACTGAGCGGTCATTTCCAGAATTTCATGGTGGCTTTGCACGGAACAGCAGGTGACAGATGGGCTTAGCCTTATGCAACACACTCACGCGATTTATAATATCTGGAACTTTACGTCTTAGAGAGAGAGAACACAAAGAGAAATGCAGGGAGGTTAACTAGGGCTGAGCTCCGGTAGGCTACCCTGCACTGGGGAAGCGGAGAGGAGGGAAGGAAAGTTATAGAGGAGGAAAGAAAAGGGTCACTGACTGGGCCAACGCGTAACAGCTTCACCATCCCAAACGATGAAACAGGCCGGTGTCTTTGAGAAAACGCAACAGTGATTTCGTTGCCTTTCGGAAATTGGATGGGCGCTGCCATGGTCCCAATACTTTCTCGACAGTGAAACTACTTCTCTTCAGTTGATTGAAAACACTGCGCAGGTGAAGCCTCACGTTTGTGTATGCCGGGCAGTAACATAAGAGGTGTTCAATAGTCTCATCCACGGCGCAGTCGTTGCACTCCGCGCTGTCGGCCATCCTTATCTTAAATGAGTAGGCATTGGTGAAGGCTACGCCCAGACGCAGACGGCAAAACACTGTACCTTCCTCCCTAGAAAGACCAGAGGGTAGCCGCAGTAGTAGAGATGGGTCGAGAGAATGTAGTAGATGATGTGCAAATTTTACGTCTTAAAATCATAAGACTATGAAGAAGGCCGTATATAGTGGAAAGCTCCGGAAATGTCGACCACCTGGTGTTCTTTAACATGCATAGACAACGCACAGTACGCAGGCTTCTGGCTTTTCACCTCCATGGAAATGCGACCTTAACTGCGGGGATCGCACCTGAGACCTTCGAATCAGCATCCGAGCTCCCTAACCGCTATACCTCCGTGGCGTTATAGCGGTTACCGTCACCAATTGAAAAGTGGTTCATCGGCAGTACGTTCTTGCAGCGACTCTATGTGAATGCAACACAGCGAGTAAGAGCGGAGCACCGTCTAGAAAGATGACAGCAACCAGAAGCGCGCGGCGACCGAGCCCAGCACCCGAGCGTTAGAGCTGCTACTGACCGGAGATGCTTGTTGTCCTTCCCACATATAATCGTGTATTGCAGCTTACAGGTAATGAAAGCCTTTTGACAAGGCTTTGAATGCGTGTACTTATAAGTTATAAGTTATAACTTGAAAATTGTGTTTGAGGAACTTAAAACTTTGTTTATTTCCGGAAAGAAGTGGGCCATTCTATAAGAAATATGAAGGCTACATAACCCATTACACGAGTGCAGGTCATTGCGCTTGATAGCATCAGTTCTCAAAACTTGTCCAGTTTGAAGTTCCCTTCAGATAGATTGTGATGTTGCCCATCGTTACCCATGAAAAATAGATTCTTTGCATGCTGGTGTGCTTGCAAGGTCTTGTTAAGTCTTTAAAGTTACTTCTTTCACAAACGTGACACAAGAATATACAGGCGGAAGTACTGAATTTCATTGCTTCAAGGGTATGTGAAAGGTTACGTAGGACGCACATCGCTTCTTACATGGCAAAAATAAATGAGGATACACTCACCCCTCAAGGCTCGTCCTGGCTTCATCGTAGCTCTGTGAGGCAGCCAAGCTCCGCGTCATTCTGCCCGCAGGCGAAGTCTTTATATGCAGGTTCAGAAAACGCTCGTAGGGCGCTTTACTTTCGCGCGAAGCCAGCGGGCGAGACCCAATTATCGGTTGGCAAGCGGGCGCCCGCGACGCTAATCGAGATCAGCAGGGGCTCTATTGTTTTACTTTGCATACCTTACGCCGCATCGATACAGCTGAATAGATCCCTCGCTGATTCTATCCATGTTTACATACATACATACATACATACATACATACATACATACATACATACATACATACATACATACATACATACATACATACATACATACATACATACATACATACATACACACGCACATACATACAAGCGTACACATACATACATACATACATACAT
The DNA here is from genome assembly GCA_013436015.1 of Rhipicephalus annulatus. Classification (NCBI taxonomy): domain Eukaryota; kingdom Metazoa; phylum Arthropoda; class Arachnida; order Ixodida; family Ixodidae; genus Rhipicephalus; species Rhipicephalus annulatus. The sequence continues at coordinate 39,761 of WOVY01000273.1, read as the reverse complement.
ACATACATACATACATACATACATACATACATACATACATACATACATACATACAAACATACATACATACATACATACATACATACATACATACATACATACATACATACATACATACATACATACATACATACATACATACATACATACATACAGCCCCGTCGCGGTGGTCTAGTGGCTAAGGTACTCGGCTGCTGACCCGCAGGTCACGTGTCTACACGGCTCCACAGCCATTTCAACTTTATCGAGGCGAAATGGCTGTACACCCGTTTGCTGTGATTTGGGTGCACGTTGAAAAACCTCATGTGGTCGAAATTTCCGGAGCTTTCCACTACGGCGTCTCTCATAATCGTATGGCGGTTTCGGGACGTTAAACCCCACATATGATATCAAGCAATCCTCTCCCCTCTAAATCAACAAGGTGCCCGCGTCTCCCGAAAATCTGCCTACGCCCCTGCGTTGTACCAATTTTGTTTGGTTCACTTCGTCAACCTTTTATGAGCTGTATGAACATTGTCACTTTGCTTGCTAAGTCATTTGCATATATGGGTACGCAATGAGATAGTCGAGGTGAGCAACCTCGGCTTGTTAAAGCATGAAAAGCGTTCAGAACTGGCCGAATGCCTCACCTTATAGTTTCGTTGAAGTCGTAACGGTTTATTTTGTGCTACGCGAGTAGTTGATGCTAAAGTTATAAATAAATAGGTGGGTTGTTATGCGCAACATAAGTGACTTAGCCGCCGTAGGATGTGCGCTGAATTACTGCCCATTGTGCACGTCCTTCGAGACATCGTTCTCGCGCTGTGTTCTTGCCCTCCGACAAAACTTTGCTGCGTCCTGTTGTGCTACCAGACACACCTGTCATCATCATCATCATCGACTACTGCTACTGCTCCTCCTCCTCCTACTACTACTACTTGATTGATATGTAGGGTTTAACGTCCCAAAACCACCATTTGATTATGAGAGACGCCGTAATGGAGGGCTCCGGGAATTTCAACTACCTGAGGTTCTTTAACGTGCACCCAAATCTGAGAACACGGGCCTACATCATTTCCGCCGCCATCGGAAATGCCGCCGCCGCATCCGGGATTCGAACCCGCGACCTGAGGGTCAGCGGCCGAGTGCCTTAGCCACTAGACCACCGCGGCGGGGCCAACTACTACTACTACTACTACTACTACTACTACTACTACTACCTTTGGTTGCTATTATGTAAATGTACCACGATATCCATAAGCTCAGCCCGTGATAACTAAGAAAGGGACAGAGGGACACAAGCAATAGCTCTTATATACAAAAATGTTTATTTTTGTCATAAACTTATCCAAACATCTCAGTATGTACAAAGTTATCCAGTTAACATGTTATTAACCGCATACATATTTCTCCAAACATTGGGTAGGATTTACAGTACATCGTACCGTAGAGTCTGTGTGTTTGATTTGGTCAAATTCCTAGCGTCGGCGCCGTTGCGTCCAAACAGGCGATACGACAGAAGTTGTGGAATGTTGAGCGAGGTGCTTTTTTTTTACCTTGCTGGGATTTACACAAAACATGGTACAATGAAACAGCCGAACACTCAGTTGTATAGCCACGATAACATGCAGATATTCTGACAATGCGCAAACGCTAGTCCGCCATCAAGTATCACAATTCCGGACGAGGCACATTAGTAGTGTGTTCAGGGAATGTAGGTGTGTTCACTTACGAAAGGATATTAGCTCCAAGTGTAAGGAAGAAGCGATGACATTGGTGTTCTTGATTGGTGAACCTTGTTTCTATTGGCGATCCCCCATGTTTCACTACGAAACTGAGGCGACGGGAAAGTGAGCACCACGATCTGTTCAGTTCTTTGCCCTCTCTGTTGTTTGCTACGTAATTTAGCAAAACTTGAGTCATGCCGCACTAACCGAACAAATCGAACGTTTGCCTGAACAATTATTGCCCACTGCCATGCGAAACAGATCAAGCCCGCGTCCACAGCATTGATTGGTTATCCCGTTGCTGAGAGCCTTGGTCGGAATGAAAGCTTAAAAATGTGTGCCACTAAACTTCGAAGCCAGGCCATCCTGCTCTTCGTCTTGCTGAGAACATGCACTGTACGAGCGACACCACAAATGCCCCGCAGATACAGCCGAGACAAGGGGAGGATGCTGTATAGGCTGATCACTTGAGATAAAGTTTTCTTTTCGCAAATTACTCAGTGGGACTAAATTTTATTAAACATGTAAGGATGTCCCTTTGTCACATAGGTAACAATATCACCTTTACGACTGTAAGAAACTTCTATTATGTTTAAGATCATGCTTAAAACTCGCACGGTGAGAGAAGACACCCATTTAAACCTCCTGGTGTACATAGAAACATCTAGCGAAAACGGGCAGTGGAAGCCTAGGAAACTTATTGCACTTATGTCGTCGTGTTTGCACCTCTGATATATTCTTATTTGTAATAAAATTGTGGTAAACAAGGACCTTGTATTTTTTTACCCAAGATCTACGCTTAGATATGAAACGTGAGAGTGTTAGCCATGGGACAAGCAAACACATTTTTTACACTTGTAAAGGTGCAAGAACGTTTAGGGTGTACGTAGGCGCTTTCGCGTTTTTTTTCATAATGCACCTTCATACGCTAACTCGACTCGTAGAATCGTTTCTGTATGCACCGTCTTGCTCAGTGCTGTTCTCCTCACTGCGTACTCGACGACAGAATCACTGTGTTAAGTGTTCGACTCACCTCTCCTCAATGAGCCACTTTAACACCGTTACGACACATCGGTTACTCGACACTTGTCGCGTCTGCTGACCGGCGAGTCGGTGACGATAGATGACGGGCTTACCAACCGTAGATTTAATTAACTTTCATTAATCCAATGTTCTAAGGCTTCAAGCACTCTTTCACCAGATCAGGAGAGGAAAGAAGCTGAGATAGCGCCAGCACCCTGAAAAAGTTATGTCGATGTTGGGTTATTTCTTACACGTACAACTTGGGGTGACACCGATGATTTATAGCCGGTTTTACGTCAGTGTGGCAGTAGGGCATCGCATCGCAGTACTATTTACACCACACGTCTCAAACAAGCCGCGACTTGTTGATGTGTGGGGGAGAGAACGACGACATCCGCCGCACCTTTTTCTCTCTCGTTCGATATACAATGCGCCGGCGTTTAGTACATGCACTGCGTATAAGTCGACTTACCCGTGTTTTGCGTACACTATCTTGGTGCGTTAATGCGGTTCACCTTCGTAGTGTATACAGCCGGATGGATGTGGCACGCTAGAAAAGCGATGCGATACGGCGCCTGTCATTCGCTTAAATGCGTATTACCCGTAGTGAGGTGAGCTATTCGGCTCGCGACGCCACTCTCTGGAGCATATACCTGCTTTGACGCGGCTGTGACAAGTCCTTGAAGAGGAAGAGACGCCGACGGCTTTCTTGAAGACAACCAACGAGAGATCATTGTTATAGCTCCGATCACTAAGAAAGCAGATGCAGTGGCGTAGGACGGCTAAAGCCCACGTCGAAACATGCTTTCGTCGTAGTTCCATTCACCTAATTACGCAGAAGTGTTCGCTCGAAGGGATTGTTGCACGGTATATAGGTACATTCAAAGTGTCTGAAAGGCATCACAGGGACTGCAGATTATACGGCGTTGGGGTGACACGTCGGCTCGAGGACATGTCACGGATAGCACGTACGTATTAACAATACGGCGTTGGGGTGACACGTCGGCGCAGGGACATGTCACGGATTGCGCGTACGTATAAACAATATTCAGTCATTTGCGAAAACACGCCGGGAAAAATATGACTTTTCACCAGAAAGTTCCTCGTCACATTGACAGCACGATTTTCTCGGGAGTCGCTCGAACTGCGGACTGGACTGCACTTTCGTGTGGGCGTCTTCTTAGGGGCGAAGCTCCTTAGGGCGTGGGCTGTGCGTCCCCTGTAGGCTGTATGTAGCCACCTCTAGTTTAGTTCTTGCAGTGTTCACTAGATGGCGGTACCATCCCCTGTATGTAGCCACCTCTAGTTTAGTTCTTGCAGTGTTCACTAGATGGCGGTACCGTCTCCTGTATGTAGCCACCTCTCGTTTAGTTTTTTCGTTATTGGGAACTTGCGAATCGCTTGACCCGTCAGAGTGTTCACGGTCACACCATGTGGCTGCCCAGCTTTCCGAGAACGCAGCTGACCGCCGCAGTCTGCGGATGGCTGGGCACGGCACGCACAATGGAGTCCTGCGCGCACGGTGCGTGACTCGAGCTTCGCGGCAGCAGTGCATCGCCGTGGTCGAACGACTCGAGCGGAGGAGGAGGAACTGTTGCCAATGGCGCGTAGATGACGCCGGTGCAGCACTGCTCGGTCTCGTCGCCGGTTGGCTCTTCTCCGCTAGGAGGTATCTCCTGCAAAAAAAAAAGCGCGGATATTTTTTACCTGCAATTGGTGATATATGCGAGAATTCAAGTCGAATCGTGTGTACGTACGTGCGTTTACGAATACTACTTCTGGTACACTATATGGCAGAGGACGGTCCCAGAGAGAGAAGGGCACATTTACCATATTTGATCCCTCGAGAATAACAAAGACAGTGGATTGTTAGCACTCTAGAAAATATTTGTATCCGAAAGGGTGATTAGCAACATCGGTAATGTGCAGACACTGGTGCTTTTATGTTGGGCTATAGCTCTATGAGGCGCAAAAGCTTGATACAACACTTAGATATATAGTGCAGTGTGTTTCTACAATACACATTGATGTAATAGTAGCTAAAACTTTTCCAGACTAGTATTGTTCACAGCACATCTTTTTTATCAAAACACATTGCAACCTGCGTTTATCGAAACCATTAGCTAATTATCAATGCCACACAGACTTCGGCGAATATTAGCAGAAGCGCACCTTCAATTTTAGCAAAAGAGTACGAAGGATGCAGAATATTACCTTTTTTTTAAATACTCACTCTCCACTCTAAAAGGCTTTCACACAGTCGATCTTTCTTTATCATGCGTATTTAGTACATGACTATACTCCAAAAACAGCTTTTTGAAACATTAGTCCCAGTTGCAGGCTGTTTGCACTGGTACTTGCTCTGTGGCTAGAAAACCTTGCGAATTTGGAGCTTCGTACTCACAGTTATGGCGTGACCAACGTAAACATCACTCGTCGCCATAGAATGTCCGTCGAAGGTGGACTCGTGGCTTGCCGAATTGCAGAACTGCATGTCCGCCGAAGGGCCGACAGAGTTCTTTTCAGATGCTGCAAATAAAAGAAAAAAAAGTGTATTCGGTGCATTGAAGGTGGTTGAAGCTGGAGTGCAAGCACAGTTAAATGACCCCAGAAAACAAAACAAAACAAAAAAGAAACTTGTATGACGCGTGCCCCTCGCCTTCAAGGGTCGGACACGACTGCATAATCAGGCATCATGCGCATCACCTTCTCAATCGCTAGCCTTGCTTGGCTTCTCGGCGGGTAATTCAACCGAGTCGCAGGGAAATGAACGCCTGTGTAACACAGGCCCTTTACAAACCCTTTTAGAATGCCTACTGCAAGTACAGTTGCGAAATGCCCCCTACGCCTCGCGTAATTCTTTTTGCGAGTTGGCGAAGTGACCACAACGCATTATAAGCTGCCAGGCACACACTCGTCACTGCAGGCTTTGTTCATGCTGTTCGTTGATGATGATTATTTATACCTGAGCTCTTTGAGATGAGTAGGCAGCTTCCAACCACCCACTAGTTGGGAAAGTCAAGTTTAGGAGCCTGGTGCGATCCTACGTTGCTCGTGCGCAACATTACACGCGTTAAGGAGACTTCTTCTAATGGGTGACATTCGTACAGCGTTTTCTTCGGAAGCAGTTTCAAGCACTGGTGTGGCTCTGCGTTAGAACACTTGCTCTCCTCGGTCTGAGTTCGATACTAACTCGAAGCGCGTGTCTTTATTATTTCATTTATTTTCATTTGTATCGAATTTTCGCCCTCGTGGTTTTGTGGCGCTAAGCCCCACATAATCAATCAATCAATCAATCAATCAATCAATCAATCAATCAATCAATCAATTTTCGCTCTCGGACAACGCTAAAGTTTCGGTTACAGCAGCGCCGATGCAAGAATCTCTGCGAAACGAGCTCTTCAACGCTATCGCGTCAGAAAGAAAGAGACGGGCAGAAAATACGAATAAACGAACCTGCGCAGAAAACATAGGAACTGTTTTTTTCTTTCTTCGCAGGTAATGTCCCCTTATGAGAAAAGTGCAAAATTACTTGCAGTAACTTTGAGCATATATGTTGCCGCCGCACTTGGGAAAACTATGTGAATGTGACATTTCGTAACATGGTTAACTCTAATTCTTATTTTGTTACTCTCCACTTCTCTATTTATCTCCACACTTCCATTTCAACTTTGAACAGCATGTGCACCATTTACATGCGCAGGCTAAATTATCTGCTTCTCAAAAAAGGATTCTTTCCCTCTCTGTTGTAGCGGCTATATTGGTGACTCCATGCCAAACGTGCCAGCCATTTTGGCAACCTCCTAAAATGCCCCTCCCGCCCCCCGCCCCCCAAAATAGTGCTGTTTTCTTGCACGGAAAACAGTGAAATGCCAAAATATTTCGCAGAGAAAAAGAAATTTTGTCACGTGGGAGCCTTGCGAACCTCGAAGAATGTCTTATGAGTATGATTCGTGAGAAAAAAAAGATGGTATTAGAGTATTGCTTCTTGTTTTTAATACCAAATTTGTCCTAATAATGAACCACTGGCGTATGTATAAGGTCTTTGTAGATCAATAGTATTACTACAATTTCTCTGCCCTACACGCTTTCCGAAAGTTTGCCAAAACGTTCCATGTTTGCACTTTTACTCTTCATAATACTGTGTTATGTATGGATGTGTGAGTAATGAACATGTGTTCTACATAACGTATATGTTGTGTATTTTGAATTGTTCTGTCCTCAACCGTGCTCAGCTAAGCCTGCTCGGCCTAATACGGCAGTATAAAATTGTGCACAGAAAGCTAGGCTTTAGTACAACAGTATACGATTGTGCACAGAAAGCTAGGCTTTAATACTACAGTATTATTCATATTGAAGTGATCTCACTGTTCACTTTTTAGTGATTAGGCTTAATTTTGATTGCGGAATAACTCTGGAACTATTAAACCTAGCCTGATCAAACTTCAGTAGCATCAGGTCTACTCTAAGGACTTTCAGCTTTATAAGTAAGAAGTTTCCCGGTAGAATATCAACGAAGCTACAAGCGATCGTAAAAAAACACGTGGTCCGACTGTTGTTGTTTTCACAGATTCACACTGTTTTCCGCTCCTAAAATTTAAAAATTTCGTTTGTAATAGCAGTATTTGTAGCGGTTGAACTCCTTGTATCTTCACGAACAAATAGACACCACTCTGACTCTCCTAGAACCAAAATTGCTAAAGTTATAGGTAGATATGTGCAGAGCTCACTTACCCGTGCTCCCAAGTAATCTAATAAGATGTTGTATAGCGTACCGGCTAGCCGCCGTCTCCGCCTTCGACGCCGGCGTACAAGGCAGGCGGCCAGCAGTCCGTTGAGCAGTAGCGTGGCGCCACCTGCCACGGTGACGAGCAGGTATTGCGCCACCGTCGCCTGACGTCCACCCAGTGCGTCCATCACTGCTCCGCTGTGAGGCCAGCTGAACGCTGCGAGTATAGACGTCACACGCGTCGGCTATGGCGTGCGTGTATTTATAAGCTGGTTTGTCGGCCCCTAATATTTCGGTTAGTGTCTATCTAAATTGAATGACAATCGCATTGAGCAAGCGCTTCTACATCATCATCATTATCATCATCATCATCATCATCATCATCAGCCTGACTACGTCCACTGCAGGACAAAGGCCTCTCCCATGTTCCGCCAGTTAACCCCGGTCCTGTGCTTGCTGCTGCCAATTTATAGCCGCAAACTTCTTAATCTCATCTGCCCACCTAACCTTCTGTCTCCCCCTAACCCGCTTCCCTTCTCTGGGAATCCAGTTAGTTACCCTTAATGACCGGCGGTTATCCTGACCAGCGGTTAAGCAAGCGCTTAACCCAAGCTAATTGCCTGAACCTTCTTGAAAGGCCATTGGAATTCGTCACGTGCACACGAACTTATTCATGTAAAGGATATTGCGTAAATGTCTTACATAACCGCTGAAGTACTTGGGCGACTAAGCATCCTCTCCCTCTTCTAGCTTCTCTTCAACACGACACAGACAGCCTCAACGATACAGTCTTGCATTCAATGACGAGAGGTCTGGAATAGAATACTGTTTAGCCGCTGAAATACTTGGGCGACTAAGCATCCGCTCCCTCTTCCAGCTTCTCTTCAACATGACAAAGACAGCCTCAACAATATAGCCTTACATTCAATGACGAGAGGTCTGGAATCGAATACTGTCTTTGTAGTAGCTCTCACACTGAGCGCTCGCATTTGTCACGTTCGATTCTTATAGCATTTTGCACTTGGTGCTTTGTGAAAAGTATGAGTCGGTGAGCGCGCGTTACCTTTCGTAGCGACAGCTGGCGACTCGTGGCTGAAGGCACTCTCGCCTAGCGCGTTTCGCGCCTGCACGCTGAACGCGTACTCGACGCCGGGCTCGAGTCCCGTCACGAGCAGCTCGGAGACGCCCTGTGCCGCGGCCGTGTGCTCGTAGCGGACGGAGCCCGGACCTCCGCCGAGCCTCCTCGTGCGCACGCGGAACTGCTGCTCGAGTCCTCCGTCGAAGCCCGGCGACCACACGAGCAGCACGCTCGAGTGGCTCACGTTCAGCGCACGCACGGCCGTGGGCGGCTCAGGTTTGCCTGCGCGTACAAGAATGAACGAGAGCCGGTGCACATTCGTATTTCACCGAAAGCGCGGAAGAGATACGATGCACCACATGCTTCCGCTCTCATCATCATCATCATCATCATCATCATCATCATCATCATCATCATCACAACCGTCGTCGTCGTCATCATCATCATCATCATTGTCGTCGTCGTCATCATCATCATCATCATCGCCGCCGTCGTCGTCGTCATCATCATCATAATCATCATCATCATCATCATCATCTGACTGATTACTGCCAGTGCAGGGCAAAAGCATTTCCCATGTTCCGCCAATCAACGCGGTCATGTGCTTTCTGCTGCCACGTTCTGCAAAGTTCTTAATTGCATATACCCCCCTAATTTTTCCTCTCCCTCTCATGCAGCCACTCACCCTATAGTTGTTTAAGAGGAGGGAGGGGAGGTGCAAAATCAACCCCGTACATTGACAATATAGGAAAGGGGGACGCTTCGACGAACCCTCACCCACTTCCCTCCTGAAGGGCAACCCCGCGTACGCCTATCATTAAAAGAAAGGGATGCCCGCAGCGGAAGATGTCAAAAGGGGAACTACCGACTGCATGGAAGCGTGCCACTGCCTGCCGTATCAGCTGGCTGGCATGCAACTTCACTGAAGGCGCTGTCCTTGTAGCAAACATAACTGCCGCAAGTCTGATATCAACGCAAGAACTCCGAGAAAGCCCCATTAAGTTGCGCATCGCGAGAATTCGTCGCTGATGATTAACTCTGTCAAACATGTTAGCAGCAAGAACAACATTGTAAACCAAAGCAGGAGCTTTTTTTTTTCATCCGGTTTGACTGGGGATGGAGTCCGGCTTTCCTGAACATCCTTCCACCTCAAAATTTCACTTGGCTCTCTCCTATTCATTTTTCGTTTCTAAGTGGCACTGCCCGCTACATGTTTATGGTGAGGACTGAGGACGTTTTTTTTTTCATACCTCACAATAAAGAATGTCGACGTTGTGTATAGCCTAGCTTTCACAACCGCAGAGCACTAGTCTACAAAGGGTTCCTTTAATGAGGAGTGATCACAGGAAGGGAGTGAATTGTAAGTGTATGCCGTGCAACCAAGTCGCCGAGTTCGAGAAAGGCTGATGAGGGCAAACATAAGGAACGTGCTCAACAAACTAACGGTGAACATTAATGCACGAGTTACGAAACAGTGACGTGCTCGTTAGACTCTTTGAGGGTTTGGTCGAAAGGGTGCTGTTTAAGTGCAGAAATACGCTCACAGAGAAATAAGTGTGTGGCTCGAATTTACGCCAGTATCGGCACACATCACCTTCAGGAAAAGCAAGTGATTTGGGCTTAACAAATCAATCGCTATATAACACGATTCGGCCTATAGGACATTGCCTTGTGCTTTATAAAACAACGCGGCTGCACATAGGTCGGCAAAACTTGTGGAGCTCACAAGGACTCACTCATGAAATACATTTTGAGCTTTGTACTCACTCGGACTTCAACTCACGAAAATATTTCGGAGCCGGCCTCACTCGTACACACGCTCAGGAAAATTATCTTCAGCCGGATTCGCTTGGCCTCAATCTCAACAAAACATTACTCACCCGGACTCATTCAGACTCACGACTCAATCTGAGGCTGAGTGAGTTCGACTGAGTTGACTCATGAGTCCGTCAGCCTAGAATTAGCTTCTTCGACCGCGGCGTCAATGCTCTTTAGGACCAATGCCTCACGCTTATCGGTGCTCTTCTTGGTATCGTTGGACATTGTGTCTTCTAAAACGAGTTCTGAGTGCTTCCAAACCAGTAAGGTCATTTTCTTTGGAACAGATGAAGGCATACAATATAATAATCAATAACTTCTGTAGAAGAGTTGGTGGTGGGAGGTCTGGACTCTCCCTTCGTAATTCACGCCTCCAATTATTAAATATTGAAATGGTGCGTGAACTAGCCTTCCTTGGAGTGCTTGCGAGTAGATGTGTGTAAAGCATGAATCCAGGTAGGCTGATAGTAATGACGAAGATGACTAGACAGGACCTAAAGACGGCAAAAGAGAGTGGAACTCACTGAGACTCACCCAACAAACATATTTTGCACTTCGAACTCACTCCGACTCAGACTCACCAACATATTCCTGCGCTGAACCACTGGGACTTGCACTCACGAAAAGTTTCTTCAACCGGAGTCACTCGAACTCACACTCATAAAAATGTTGCTCACCCGGATTCACTCAGACTCGGGATCAATCTGAGTCTGAGTGAGTCCGAGTGTGTCGACTCATCAGTGAGTTCACAGACCTATGGGGCAGCATGACCTCCCAGCACCCAACTTCCTAGCCGACGGAAGTGCTTTCGTGCGACGTAATATTGTGAGTTTAGTGACGTATTGTGTGACCAACAACATGAAAAGAACAAAAAAGAATGCGAACAACTCTGTCGTTTGATAAACTCAGAATGCTCAGCGTAGCATCCTGGAGAGTCCTCGACGTACCCCTGGGTAGCACCGTGAAGCGGGACCAGTCGGAGCCAAGCTCGTTGCGCGCGGTGCACGTGTAGCGGCCGTAGTCACCGGACTCGACCCTCTCGACGGACAGCGTGGACCTCCATCGCACCACGTCCTCCTTCTCGCTGCGCACGACCCGCCGCGTGTCGCCGTCCAACGCTAGCTTGCCGAAGGACCAGACGAACGCGGGCGTCGGTGCTCCTTGGGCTGCGCATGAGAGCGACAGCGGCCGGCCCAGCTCGGCCGCCAGCATAGTCTCGCGGGCCTGAAGCATGGCCGCCTTGACTGCACCAGGAGGAAGAACAAAAAAAAAAAAACAACGTTAGGTGCCCAGATTGCACTCTAGGGTTGTCAGATGTCGCTTTCGTTCATTGACTGACCTGATTCGCTAAGTGGTATCCAATACAGTTTCGCTACTTTCAACGCCACGTGTACACTTTTTGTAGTGCGTATACCCGCCGCGTTGGTTTGGTGGCCATGGTGCTCGATTGCCAACCTGAAAGTCGCGGGATCGAATCCCGGCCGCAGAGGCCGCATATCGATGAAGGCGGAATGTTTGAGGTCCACGCACAAAGATTTAGGTGCCCTCTGAAGAATCCCAGGTGGTCAAAGATTCCGGAGCTCTCTACTATACGGCGTGCTTCGTAATCGCATCATGATTTTGGGACGTTATACACCAATTATTACTAATATACCACGTAGCTCCAGAGAGGGTTTGATTATGTTAGGATGAGAGTTCTGATGGGTATCTTTAAAGAAAGTTGTATCTATGCATTTAGTCAAAACTCACTATAAATAGCAGAAAAAAAATTCTTCGGAGTGTGCGGCAGTTTTACCCCGGCAGTGATTGCCCTTCTGACGCCAAGCGTATGCGAAGCTTTGAGCTCACACTTGACGATCAGCCTGGCGGCGCGGGCGACGTGGTTTCCGAGTCCGTTGTGGGCGACGCACTCGAACAGGCCTTCGTCCTCCCTGGTGACGTTGAACACAGTCAGGAAGGCACGGCCACGCTCGAGCAGCAGCTTGGCGCGGTGCCGGAGGTCGAAACCCGGTCGTCGCCACCGCACCACGTCGTCCGTCAGCGGGTCCGCGTCCGCGGCGCATGCCAGCGAGGCGTTCTCGCCCGCACCGGCCAGCACTTGCTCCGTTATCTTGGTGATGCGCGCAGGGTCTGCGCAGTCGTCGCGGTTACACTTTTCACCGGGAAATCGGCGAACTTGTGCGTTTCAAAACTAACAGCGCTGTTGGCCCTAAAGTACATCAGTAATAAGAAAAGAAGAAAATGAAAAAAAAAAAACTTTCAACGCTGTACGCAGCGATTTCCTATTGGCAATACGATATGAGATTGTTTGAAAGCAACAGCAGGTGTAGATCTATAGATAGATAGATAAATAGGTAGATAGATAGAACGATAGATAGGTAGATATATAGGTAGACAGACAGACAGACAGATAGATAGATAGATAGATAGATAGATAGATAGATAGATAGATAGATAGATAGATAGATAGATAGATAGATAGATAGATAGATAGATAGATAGATAGATAGATAGATAGATAGATAGACAGACAGACAGACAGACAGACAGACAGACAGACAGACAGACAGACAGACAGACAGACAGACAGACAGACAGACAGACAGACAGACAGACAGACAGACAGACAGACAGACAGACAGACAGATAGATAGATAGATAGATAGATAGATAGATAGATAGATAGATAGATAGATAGATAGATAGATAGATAGATAGATAGATAGATAGATAGATAGATAGATAGATAGATAGATAGATAGATAGATAGGCAGGCAGGCGCTCACGCGCGCACGCATGCGGACTGCTTGTTGTTACGACGTTGGAATGAATAGATGGCCCGCAAAGTTTGAATTTCTATAGTGCTTAACTTTGCCTCTCGAATAACAACAAAATAAACTCAGAGGAAAGTACGATGCTCAAGTGCAGGCATGCTCATTTGAATGAATAGTTCGAGCGAGTGCTGACTCGTGTTTGACCAAAGATTAGGCCCCCGCTTTTTGAAAGTGCTGACTTATCTTATATTTAGCTGTTACTAGCGCTCCCGTTGAAAATAAAGCCGCTTTCAGGAAGTTCTGGGTGCGCGCGTTATTAATTCTATAAATTATGCACCACGGAGGAGATAAAATGTACTGACAGCGAGAGGTCTATCGGGATAATGCGTATTACTTTTAACATTAATAATTCAGCAGCCCGAAATTCAACACTGTCCAATATAGATTTCTGACTGTTATCAGTACAGCCCAACGCGAGGTAGATATATACGTATATACGTAATATTTCTGTACAAGGCAGAAAAATATTTAGTTATGATCGCTCCCGGGCTTTGCTCAAAATGTGTGCACACAGCAGTATGCTTTATTGCGATGTTTTTAATTTTTAGTAACTAATTTAACCTGAAAAAAAAGCTTTTCCTGTAATGTTGATGCCTTTTAAACTATAGTTAGTTATATTTTAATTTCGTTTTTTTTGTTATGAGCTGATATGTATGGCAGAGGGACAGAGAGAGGATTTATTAGAAGGTAGGGAGGTGAGCCTCTGCTAGTTCGCTTTAGCCTGCTACTCGCAATGTAAAATATAAGAGCAGCGTATAACGACTATTGTATTCATTACTTTTACTTGATCGTTAGAAAACTCTAGTTAAATAGTTATAAATATGCATGCAGTAAGTGTGAGAGGAGCGACGAGTAAATATTTATGACAGCAAAAAGGGAAATGGCCTCTACCACTACCTCTGCTTCACTCCGTGCATGAAATATTTGCACTTCAGGCATTGAATACGCTATGCATTGACACGCTATAGGCATTGAAATTCTTTATGCTATGCGCATGTATGTGTCCTTTTCGATATACTGGTAATCATATCTTCCAGATTTAAATTGGGATGTTGGAGGTCGTTGGCAGTTCCCAACTTGCAGGTCGTTCTTTGAAGTTCACCTCCCCTGACGTCACGCATGCAAGCTGCCATTTTAAGCCTCATTAACCCGGATGTTTTTTGAGAAATGCCTGTTCCTCCTGTCAAATTTCTTAACTAACCTATTTTCTTCTCTGTTGTGAAACGTTATTGGTATTGCTGTTAAACAGGGTTCGGCTGCATTTCTTGTATATCATTGCACTTGTATCCAATATTTTCCCTGTAGATCAGCTAACTACTACTCTTAAAAAATGCACCCCTGCAACTGCCCTTCAATGGGCTCTGGGGTCCTACCTGTATATTATTAACAAACAATTCTATGTATTTTACATGCAATAAACTGATTGATTGATTGATATTCAATTACAGCATTGGAAGCGCGAGCAGCTTGATGTAATTCTGATGGATGATTTATTGCACGCACATGTCTATCTGACACGAGAAATTATTATAGACAGCTGGTGATTATCGTATTGCGTGAGTTATTAGTTGTAACACGTACCCGTCACGGTGGTCTAGTGGCTAAGGCACTGGGCTGCTGACGCGCAGGTCGCGGGATCGAGTTCCAGACGCGGCGGCCGCATTTTAGATGGAGGCGAAAATGTGTCAAGCCAGTGTGCTTAGATTTAGGTGCACGTTAAGGAATTCCAGGTGATTGAAATTTATGGAGCCCTCCGCTGCGGCGTCTTTCATAATCATATGGTGGGTTTGGGACGTTAAACCTCAGCAATTGTTATTATTAGTCCTTGCGGCTATTCTCCAGGCGAAGGCCGAGGGTTAGTGCGTTATATATTTTATAAGTGGATGAATGCAAATTTGCTTTATTTAAGGCGGGAAGGGTGGAGGAGGTGGGGGTTTCAGGCAACTTCACTACGATGCAGAAACAGCTGCTATGATGAGTCTTCCGTTCTGTTGCACACTTATTATCAGCTTGATGTCTATACTCCCTCTCACAGCTACCTTCCAGCATGGCCGAAACATCGAGAAGCACATCAACAGTGAGCTTGCGCAACACATAATGTTGTACCGGGTGTGAATGTTTCGTCATTGACAACATACAATGATTTGTGCTGTGTTTAACTGGGGAGTGTTCATCGGGATTCTTTTTTTCGAATTTATTCGAAAACAGGAAGGGGGGTGGGAGGGGTGATTCTTGAGAAAAAAGAAACAAAGGCGTAAAGGTAAGAAAGTTGGGTGTGGAGTGCACGATAACTGTCTCTCATGCGAGGAAACTTAACCGATACACTCACAGGGAAATGGGAAATGAAGTGTTTATCGGTTTATATTTCAAATTTATTCGAAAACACGGAGCCCTAAGTAAAGTGTATCAAGAAGGCGGGAAAAGAAAGTGAGAGATGAGAAGGAGAAAAGGGAAGGAGAAGGAGAGAGAGCCAAGTATCAAATGGAAAGTATAGCGTCATGCCGAAGAATTGCGGCTTTTTTTTTTTGTTACCGCCATACTAAGAAAAAAGAAATCGACGAAAGAAAGTAAAAGAAAGAGAGGAAAAAAGTTACGGTTGAAGCCAAAGCTAAAAGTACAGAGTGGGAACATAAATATGGAGAAGAAAGACAACAAAAAGTTATAAAGAGGTCGAAAGAAAAAGTAATAAAAATACAAAAAGACGAAGGAAAGAGAGAAAAAATAGAGGGACAGAGAAAGAAACAGGGGAAGAATGAAATGAAAAATAAGCAGAAACAAGGAAACTACCTCTAGTTCTGAGGTTTATGCAGGCTGGGCTCCACTAGTGCAAAGCAATAAATTCTTTTTTCTTAAGCGGCCTCGCTGAACCTGTCAAAGAGATTTGCGTTGCACTCCTGCGACGATATAGCCCTATACAACATTTTGTTGGGACTATTTCTCATGTTAAGGTCGCGTTCGGCAATTAAATGGCTAGCGCTAATATTGGTTGGGGTGTTTTCTCACCAACAATCACGCTCCAAGAGGGTTTGGCGATTTGGGCATCATTCACCAGGCGTTCAAACTCCCATATGAAGAAAGGGAAAGTAGACAACCACCAGTTTGTGCCACCTTCATGGCGCATGTTTTTCGGCAAGCAAGAAGCTCTTCTTTCTGAGAAATCCGCACAAATTTTCTCGTGGCTTCGTGCCACAAGCGGCTGGTTGTCTATTTTCCTTTCCTTAACCCTTCGGTCACATTGCGGGTCTCCGAAGAAATCATTCGGAACACTCTCATATCACGGAGTATAGTACTCACAGTGAACCTTGACGACAACGGCGACCTTGGCCGATCCGACGCTGTTCCTGGCTTCGCATTCGTAGCGCCCGCTGTCGTCCTTCTGCGCGTTGTTGATGACGAGCGCCGAGGCACGGTGGAAAACCCTGCGCGTTTCCCGCCACGACTCCTGAGGCAGCGGCACGCCTTCCTTTGTCCATGCGTAGCTTATCTTTGAAGGGTAAGCCTTCGCGGACAAGTTCAGCAGCACGCTGTCGCCTTGCTTCACCTCGTGTTTTGCCACGGCCGGGTGCAGGAACAGTGGCTTGTCTGGGAAGACCAAAAGCAGAGGCGCGTCAGCGTTAGATTTCCGCCTGCGTTTACGTCATTGTGGAAGCGCAGCCGCCAAAATTTCGGCCCATCGAGGCGGCCGGATTTGAGACGTGCAAGGCACGTGGCAACGCTGTTCTAGCCTTTGGCGACCACACTTGCCAACTGCTTCGGCACCCAGCTCTGAGTTGTTTAATAGCGACGGCCTCTGTAGCAGACCCGAAAGTTGCGGCATCGAATTCCGAACACGGGAACCAGATTTTTGATGTAGGCGAATATGAGCGAGGCCCGTGCGTTTGTATTTATGTACATGTTAGAGAACCCCAGGTGGCTGAAATTTTCAGAACCCTTTTCTACGCTGGCTCTCATAACCATATCGTGGTTTCGGGACGTTAAACCCGAATAATTATGTATTATTGGACCTGTGTAGTTGGTGTCAATTGGTTAGACTTGTCTCACAAAGACTAGGTATTTCGAACATTTTGTTGTTGTTTTTTTTTTGCAGAAAACATTCGCGTGGTTGGGTCGTCCTTTTAAAGGGCCGTAACAGAATACTTCGAAATGACTTCAGAGGAACGAAACCCAATGCGTTTGCACAACGTGTGGACAGTTCTATATGTGACGTCTCCAAACAGCCTTGCGTATGCTAATGCCCGAACTTCTCTCACGTTTTCTGCTTTCATTTGTGTTCATTTTGCGTACTTGCACGTACCCTACCAACAGTATCCCTACAAGTTGACACCACCATCTCTTAATATCGCTAACGTACTGACCGCCAGCAGACGCCAATGACCATAACTTTTCCCAAGTTTTTATTTTCTCGGGCCTGAAGTGTACTAAGCTTTCGTTTATATTATAAGTATCAAAACAGACATTCACGCTGTTATGCTCACTAGGCAACAGTCCAAATGTCAGTATTTTTAGCTGCTAGTGTAAATTCCAAAAGGCCTGAATTAGTTACAACATTTCTTCGCCTTCTCTCATCGCACCCTTTATTTCTTACACCAACGATGATCGGTGAGTCAATCGGTGACTTAAGTTCAAGGTAAAGTGGTGTTGCCAAGAAGTATGCCTCGCACAACTTGTCTCAGCTGAACGTGCTTAAGACACGAGACACACGAAGTGAGCCGATTTTCGTTCTAAAAAAAGAAACGGTTAATAGTTATTGCAAGGTGACACATGAGTGCGGTGAAAAAACAAACCCTAAAACAGGCCTGGAATAGTAATCGCCGTATAATCATTCTCATATAATTCATTTAGGTAAGCTTTTTCAGATAAGTTTGCAGCCTTGTGCCCCTATCCTTTCATATCAAATTTTTACCTCTGCGTTCTCAAATTTTCACCTCTGCCGTCTGGCAAATGATCCAATAAGCAATCCATTGATTACTGCTATAGCGTGACTACAAAAATCAGTGTCACTTCAAGGGCTAAAGAATGAATGTGATGGCCACGAACTAGAATGTTATAGGGAGAAAGGATAGCGGATGACTCATGTGGATCAGAACTAGCGTATCGCTACAAAACGCCGGCTTAAACTCATGCGTCTGCTCCAGAGTGAAAAGTGCTTTTCGTGTAGCCTGCTTTCTCAACGAAAATTAAGCTGAGAGAGCACAGCACGTATATAAACCAAACAGTGATGCCTGTCAAGACGGCACACGTGGGCACCTCCTAATGAGCAAATCTCGAAATTGTTGCTCAAGTGATCGTGAACTGCCTATAAGCACCTATAAATATACGGGACGATACGTCGACCCCGACAGAAAGAAAACCCGACGAAAGTGTCCATGTAATTGATATCGCAGTAAGTCGTCCGTGCAGCGCATTCGGCATCACTGACAGCGAAGCAAGTGATAGGCGCTCGGTTCGGTGACGAGGTCTTTATTTACTGCGGCAGATTGGGTCCCTTACGTCGCACTCTGAGCGCCACGCTCCTGGTGGCCGCCGGCTGAACCTGGTTGGAGGCTAGGCAGGTGAAGGTGGCGCCGTCGTCGGCGGCCGTGACGTTGAGCCGCAGTCGGCTGCGCGTCGCCTTGCCGC
Source organism: Rhipicephalus annulatus (assembly GCA_013436015.1). NCBI lineage: Eukaryota > Metazoa > Arthropoda > Arachnida > Ixodida > Ixodidae > Rhipicephalus > Rhipicephalus annulatus. The sequence goes on along the minus strand of WOVY01000273.1, from coordinate 20,954 downwards.
CGTGCGGCGCTGCCACCCGACTCTGGTGCTGGCCGGACAGGCTGCGACCGTCGCGCTCCCAGCGAATGCTGCTCTCCGGGTTTGAACTGCCAGACTCGCACGTCAACACCACCTACCGGCGAACGAATGGTGGACCACATTTTTTTTTCTCATTGATGGCACCTTCATAAGATCAATAAACAATTGTATCGGGCCAGTTGGTAAGGATCCATCTTGCTAGGAAGCGCAGCCACTATTACAAAAAACACACAACACAAGCGCTTAATTTCAACTAAACGTTTATTACAAACATCAGAGTTTATAAAGGGGGTGAAAAGAGAAAAAGAATAATAAAAGGTAGACAACAAAAGGCACACGTGCCAGTCCCGTACATTACTATCCGTTATTGTCTATCACCCCATCCAAGAAACATAGTTCTTTTCGCGTGAGCGAGATAGAGGGTGCACTAGCACAATCAAAATCATGGCGTGTGTTCAAGCGCTTGTGTTCAATCAAGCGCTTGTGTTGTGTGTTCTTTGTAATAGTGGCTGCGCTTCCTAGCAAGATGATTCATAAGATCGCTTCACAGAACTGCACCAAAACATATCATTGTGGAAAACATCATTATAAAGGTACTGACACAACAATGTTCAGCTGGCGGTTTTCTTTGCGTCAAATAGTCTTCCAATGCAAAGAAATTGTGCTTATAATCGTGAGTGCGCCTGAAAATGAATCACATGTTTTTATAGCTAGTTTAGGTTACTACTGTACCCTGACGTCACGAAAAGGTACGAGCTTTTCGCTATACGGGTTCGCACAAGATGTCGTAACGTTCCCATGGCCGCCCCGCTGCATAGTTCCACAGAGCAAGTAGTCATGTTGAATATTTTGGTGAAGTGCAAGCAGCAGTTATGCATACTTCATTGCCTGACGTTATCAAAGCTGGCCAGATTGGCTCGTGAAATCGCCAATACTGACACCATCCTACCTTAGTAACACCATTGACCATGCCAATGGGTGCACATCGCTAAGACAGGCTTTAATATCAAAATAAACACCTTACAAGTAGTTAGTTTCGCACTCGTTCATAGCCACGTCTGTAAACGGGAGACTTGTGTCACGGAGTAATCTCCTTTTCAAAATGTGTGTCAATACGTCTGTAACGATGTGTTTATCGTCACTCGTTTTCTTTTCTCATCGAAACTTTTGACGAGACGTGTATTCGTACGCTTTGCGTGCAGCTCTTATTTGAATTTCTCAATCGTAAATGAAAACGTCTTTGGGCAACTAAGCTTCTATTTTTTCTTCCTAACTCTCATATTTATCATGCTCCAAGTGCTGAAATGGTTCTTCGTTTTCGTTATCTTTGAAAATGTTATAAGTACGGACTGATAAGCTCTGCTGAGTCGTTGAGATAAATTTCTGTTTTTGTAAGGCCTAAAGGAAGACCACCTTGGAGAGTGGCTTATTGGTTTAATAGAATGAAAAGGCGCCCTAGACAGCCTAAGATTGACATGTAAACGATTGTTTACACATTGTTGCGATGATAAGACTGCATCCGTCTGGAAGAAGCGGCACAGAAACGCTTTTATGTCGATGCCTAGCTTAGCATCTGCTCTTCAGCAATCACTGGCTTGACGAAGACAAGTCCTTTTGCTGGGACGTTACTTCAAGACAGTTCTCTCGCTGTTCAGTATACAGCACACAATTTTTTTCTTTGTAGAGAGGTAAAGAGCAAAAGAAAGAGCACTTCTCTCTATCGACTGTTGATGATCAATAAAGATGTACTTCTAGAATAAGAGACCTTCAATGATTTGATATTCAGCCGTCGTAATTCCTCATTCACATGAGTGTAGGTTGACTCATTTTATCCTAATTAGTAGTTAATGTCGGTGTAGTTAATATCGGGTGTAGTTAATATAGAAATCTAAAGTAGTTCAGTTTAAAGAGTTGACTTACAACTGAAACCAAAACAACCAAGAAATCAAGCACGGAGTGACATGATTATGACATTATGTTTATGTTTTGGCTCAACCTGTAAGATACACGTGTACTATATTTTCTCGCGTGCAACCCACTCCCGCCACACCGATTCGTGGAAGGGATTCTAAATATGAACCCTGAGCATTGCCGCGAAGCTGGCTTTTTTGCAAGGTGTATAACGTTGACGTGAAGCCACCTTTGCACCAGAATTCGAGTTCGATTTCTTCAGCGACATCGTAAATAAATCTAGCTAAAGTGGTTGCTTGGGTGACATATATTTCACATAAAAAAAGCTCCAAAAGTCAGGTAACCAACAAAAGAAGGAAACAGACAAGCAGCGCTGACTGGCAATTTTATAAGTAAGTGGTTATTAGTCAGTGCTCCCATCTTTGTCTTTCTTTTACTTGCCCTCTATTTTTTAGCTGCTTGTATGTGAAGTGTATTGTAAATACGTTGCCCTAGAGAAGTGCGCCCACACTTTGCTTTGCCGACTCATTTGAGGGGATCGACTTAAAATCGAGCTGAGTTACAATCGTGTAAATACGGTATGCACTTCAACTGGCTTAATTTAGTAATGAGGTTTCATTTCTGCGATACGTGGACTTCTAACCATGCTGTAGGTCTGTGAAAGGAACCGAGGGGAATTTTCGATGGATAAAAGTGAGAGTGGTGACTCACTGTGAACACTGTCGTTATAATTGGGAGCTATATATATATAGGGATGCCCCCACGAAAGTCAGCTAGAGAATAAAGCGAGAGCTTACGCGAAATATTTTCATTCCACTGTTATATTTTGTTCTTTTCGACCTCGGGCGCGCAACTAACAAGTGCTCTCATTATACAGACGACCTATAAGCTTATTTGAACGAAAGTTCTTGCATATGGAGAAAAAAAGAACAAGAATATACAGAATATTATAGAAGAATTTTAAATATGTCCTCATTAGCGTCACATAGTCATAAGCATTTCAATATAATCAAAATTCAAACACAGGGCTCAGAAATCCGTAATTATCGAAAAAGGCTAGGTTTAAAAGTTCGCAAGGTAATTCTCAAAAAGTCTGACGCAAGAACGAAATAATCTTGCGTGGGGCTTTAGAGAATACCAACGCAAGGTCATTATGCATGGAAACGAGTCGCTCAGGTGGACCAATTGCCGGCCAGGTTTACCAGACTAAGCAGACTGGTAGCAACCAACATCACAATTACCTGGCAAATATTAGCTTACAAATTGTAAAGCCTAATGGAGAATTCACAGTGATGTACGACCTCATTAGGCGATCAATTTCCGAAGCATTTTGCTAGGCGGTATATTTTTACAAAAATTTTTAGGCGCAAAGTAAAATTCTTGTAATAGTAAAATACAGAAATTTTACTGTTTCTTCTAAATTAGACAAATCAGTTTCTAATCAGCATAACGTTTATATCCAAGGAGAAGATATTCTGGTACTACTTTACTGAACCAACCAACTATGTCATAAAAAATGGCAGCATATCCACGGAGTGAATGATGGAGCGTGGGGCGAAGCATCCGTCCGTCCATTCGCTCTTGCTTCCGTCCGTCCATGCGTCCGTCTGAGTGACCGTCCGTGCGTCCATTTGCCCGTCCGTGCGTGCATCAGTTCGTGCGTCCGCACGTCCACATGTGCGTCCGCCCCTGCGTTCGTCCATGAATCCACCCCTACGTCCGTCCATGCGTCCATCCGTCGGTGCAGCCATCTGTGAGTCCGTCCATGCGTCTGTCTGTGGGTCCGTTCGTCCATTTATTCAACACTCCAAGTACCACCATCTCGCATCTTTTCATCGTATGAATGGATGGATATGGCTGTACCCTTTAGATCGGGATGATGCAGAGTGTATTCCGCATATGCACCACCATCCAGCGTACATTAAAAGGACTAAACGAGAGGTAGCACACGCACACTTTCTTACGGCTTGTGCTTCGGGTCTACTTCCCACCTTTAACCACCTAGAGTTCATGGTATATACTATTTCACTGTATTTATGGCACTGTGGCCCGACGCTCGCTAAACCTTTTTAAAACCAAGGAGGTTATGGCCAGCGAGTATAACGTAGCAACCCTTTCTTGTCAGATAGTGCTCAATGTACATGCCGATGGCTGCTAAGGGGGAACAAGAGACAGGAGAATTCGACTTTTAGTTAACACGCACGCTGCGAATTCTTTATTGTACAACAACGCACAGAAGAAATCTCTCACCGGTGCCACCTTGGAGGTCGAAATGTAAGACTGGTTACACACTACGGCTACTACTACGACTACGAGAGACGAACGTGTGTCGCTATAAGGAGCTTCGCCCCAGTTTGCAGTAAACTTGCCTGTTTTGCCCCTAAAATTCGATGACGCAGGTACGACTCAAGCTGTAGGTGTTTTGCTCATTGATGATGGGCGCAGTTGTCAGTAATGTTATAGGCTACAAACAAACAAACAAACAAACAAACAAACAAACAAACAAACAAACAACAAAAAGCTCGATAGACGCTTGGTCTTCGCTCTCAAAAGTAAAACGCGATCGTGTATTCGAATCGAGTTTGTATCACCTTCACAATTACTGGCCTGGCTTCACCGCAACAAACGCCAAAGTGCAGCCACCATCCGAGTCCAATAGTCATGCATTCGACGCAACGAAATACGGCCACACAACCGGGTGGTGCCTCTTAAAAGTTAGTCTATGTGCTCTTTGTAGCATCTCGTGGGTCAAGCCGCTGAAGAATCTGCGATGTGCGTACCAGCAACTCTAAATGATGTACGTAAGTAGCTTGTCGTTAGTACGCTAGAGGTCGTATGAGTGGTGAGTGAATGGTTAAACGCTTCGCACCAAGGATCAAGTGGTCGCAGGTTTCATTGGTTCCCCTTAAATCAAACATTCTTTTTAATGTATCTTTATTCGCATCTGCCTCGATTTCTCACTCACGAACAACGCTGATTTTTCACTCAGAACTAAAGACACCATCGCCGCTGACGTCCACAGCAGTATTTCTGCGAAAGGCGCTATTGAAAGCTGTCGCCTTAATATATGTTGCTGGCAGAGTTAGGTCATCATCATCAGCCTGTCTACGTCCACTGCAGGACAAAGGCCTCTCCAATGTTCCGCCAGTTAACCCGGTCCTGTGCTTGCTGTTGCCAATTTATACCCGCAAACTTCTTAATCTCATCTGCCCACCTAACCTTCTGTCTCCCCCTACCCCGCTTCCCTTCTCTGGGAATACAGTTGGTGACCCTTAATGACCAGCGGTTATCCTGTCTACGAGCTACATGCCCGGCCCATGTCCATTTCCTCTTCTTTATTGCAGCTATGATATCCTTAACTCCCGTTTGTCCTCTAATCCACTCTGCTCTCTTCTTGTCTCTTAAGGTTACACCTACCATTTTTCTTTCCATTGCTCGCTGCGTCGTCCTCAATTTAAGTTGAACCCTCTTTGTGAGTCTCCAGGTTTCTGCTCCGTAGCTAAGTACCGGCAAGATACAGCTGTTATAGACCTTCCTCTTGAGGGACAGTGGCAATCTACTTGCCATAATTTGAGAGTGCCTGCCGAATGTGTTCCACCCCATTCTTATTCTTCTAGTTACTTCAATCTCGTTAGGTGTATTGCGCTATATGAACAGCAACACGAAAGTGGGCTTCTCCCTGCAAAGCGTGTTTTTGTAAAGAAGCAAGCTTTACAGGTGACATTGTGATAGAAGGAGATTCGCCATAGTTTGTAAGTACTACGTACAAAGAACGACTGCAAGAAAGAGAAGCTATGAGTAAGAGGAAAAAAACACACATTGTTCCGACTTACTTGCCTAATGTGCACGTATTTATATCATATTTCTAGTGTTAACAGGCAACCTGAGGTAGCCGTAGTGATGTTGACCTAATATATGCGATTAAATAAATACGATCTCCTAACAAATGCGCACTTTCTAAGCTTCGAACAACAATAACAACAACAAAAAAACTTGAAAGTTTGATCTATTATGCAATGCAAGTGGAGCAACAGATTTTCAAAATATATGAAGTCTTAAGTTTTCAAATTACATTGCATGCATGTTGAAGCCAACGCACTCGTGCGCTAGCCCTTACGTACACGACTTTTATCGCTCCCTGCATAACAGTGAAAGACGATTTCACAAAAAAAGAACATAAAAATTGACAGATCCCACGTACCTGGGAATCGATGTTATGCTAAGCATGCGGAGGGAAGGTGACCGTATTCAGTGATACGTCATGAAATGACGCTAAATATATGTACAAATGTTGCACACACAGACATATGTTCAAGAGTTGCAGATGTTTGAATAATCAGTTGTTTGTACTTCCACAACGATGTCATCTGGGACATGCATATTGGCAACGCCAGAAGCTGATGTGAAGTGCTGATGCTCGCGAAGATGCTGGCCCTGGACACTGCTTCATAATTGAACTTCAGCGGATGGTAACTAACCACAATTGACGTTAATCTAACGTGATGGCTTTATCAAAGGTGTGCATATGTAATGTTCATAAAATTGGGTAGGCAGCACTGCAACCACAATTGACGTTTCACGAAGATTAGAGTTTATTTGAAAAGTAGTTCCGAGAGCTGGCGTAGCTCTGTGGTAGAATGCTTCATTTCCACGCAGAATGCTTTGGTTCGATTCCAGCTAGAGCCCTAACATTTATTCTGCGCCTTCGTTGGGTCGGCGCTACCAATGTCGGGTATGTCTTAACGCTCACGTGTTAAAATTGTCCATGTGTATTCTCGTCGTTCCTAGGTAGCGACAAGGGTCAATCACCTGTGGCACATACCCGCATACCAGCGGCACATACTTGCCCGTGGGTATGTTCCACTGCCTGGCGGGAAGTGTTTGACGACGTGCGCGAAAAGATTGTGACATTATTTATGTCTTGACCAGCGCATAATACTCGTCAAACAATCTTACCATCCCATGTTATTTTTGGCTCATGCCAAGTCAAGAGGGTCACCACGTGAGCACCTAAACGTAAACGGCTAGATAGATAGATAAATACGCTCCAAGTTCGCTAAAAAATGCTTCACATCTAAAAAGCAGGGTTGCCCGAAAACGCCCCTCAAGAAGGTGATAAACGGCAGCCCAAGAGTAAAGCATGAGATGGGTGTACGTCAACACCTTTTCAAAATATCACATCTGTGGTACCTTAATGTATTTACGTTCTCAATGAAAGAGTATTTCTTGCTTATGTACATCTCACACAGAGAAAAAGCTTTGATAATTAATCAAGCTTTTTGTTTTCTAGCGTTCTGAAATGCACATTTTCTGCAGGAGGTCCCTAAGCAAAGAGCCTTATTTACTCTATAGTTAAAATATAAAGTTTGACAGTAACCTGCCCGCCGGTGAAACGTTTAATGTAAACGCCATAGGATACACCAGGCAAAAAGAACACAATGTTTAATTATGAATCCAGTATGTATGATCCGTCCGACGTTTGACAGATCCATCTTAGTGGGTAGGTGCCAATGTTCCAAGGATCATCATCATCGTCGTCGTCATCATCATCAACTTCAGCTTTCGGCAACCCACATGGGAGCCTTACTCACAATCTGTGAACAAAGCTCCCTTAAGGGGTGTCAAAATGTGAAGTAAGCATTGTCTTCCTTTTTGGTCGGTGTATCCTATCACAATTACACTGTACGTTATAGTTAGTACGGTAAAGATATTTACAATGTAAAGCTTTAAGAATGCGCGCCACTCACCGTGTCGCCTTCCTTTGGAGTCTGGGGAACCACCGTGATGGAAACAACTTTAGGAGGAACTGTGATACAAAAATGATGCGTCAATTTTTATATCTCATTATCCCAGCAGAGGCAATTATAATTACCCAGTGTGAACTACAACTGCAAGAGAGCACTCTAAAACTAGAAAATCAGCTCGCAGCTAGCCTCCTTTCTTTATGAATATCAAAAAGGTCAGAGGAAGCATCGGTTCTACGCGAGATTTAACGTTCAAAAACAGCGCAATGGGTTACGCTATGGCAGAGTAATTATTTTATGAGAAATGCATTGTGTTATTCCAATGAACAGTCTATGCAAGCAACCAAAGCCAAAGCGTTTCTGCATTTCGGCTCTATTTCCCTACAGCTACCGTAGCTGGAACCAAACACGCAACCTTGTACTCAGCAGCGCAGCACCCGTTTTTAAGAATCAAAACTCTGATGTACAAGAATAACGTAGTAAAACAGGTCAATATTTTTGTAAACACACGTTTTTATTTGGACCTGAGGGCTCAGAAATAGCCGTAATCTCGTAAGTTGATAAACATGAGTATTCATATAGATTCTCACGAAATATAGCCACACAACCACATCTTAGGTTAATAAGGTCCACAAAGTGTGGTCATTCGGTCTTCCTGCAGTCAGTTAATATAATTACTTTTTTAATTGATTGGCAGAGAGATCACGGCTCGCTCTGCGCTTTACGCAGTTCTTGCGCGTTGTTCCCGCTTTGGCGACGTTAGTTAAAACATTATTTCATCCGGTATAGTCGTTCCCTTTTTTGCACTGTCGGGTGGCAGCCGAAAATGAACGAAGTTGAACGAAGTCCCACTTACACAGAACCGTCGTCTTGACTGACGTCGTAAGAGGCTGCGTTGTGGCCGAATTGGAGGCCTTGCAGTGAAACGTCGCCTGATTGTCGTCGGGCTGAGCCATGATTTCCAACACACTCGACACTCCGCTTCCTGTGACCGTAGACAGCGATGAGTACTGAAATAAAAAAACAACAACAACCAGGTCCCGATATAGAAAGATTTGCGCATTGCAGTTTACAATTAATGATCCACGGTGTTTGTCAATTCAAACTCAAATTGGGGTTCAGATAAATAGCCTGCTTTGCATGGCCAATGTGCGAGATACTTGATACAAGGCTGATACTGCGTGCATGGGATTAGTCCACAGCCTAATGTTTCAACTGATTGCTGAATATTTTCTAGATATCACGCATATATTTATTGCGTAGTATCCTGTACCAAATATAGCAGCCGACATAATGGTACGTACTCACTAAATGAAACAAAAGAATATTATAAAGCTTATACACGTCTTATCCTTTGTGGGCGAAACAGCTAAGCAACTGCCTTGAAAGGAATCACTGACGTCAGCATTCGGGCATGTTCATATTTCATCGTCAAACAAGTTCACAGCACAAAAAAAAAAAAACGCGAACGGACTAAGATAGTCCGTGTCGCCTCTATTCGTCTAATATTGTTTTTCTTCCCACACTGTAATATCTTTTTTGACCTCAATTGAAGGACGCAACGGTGTGATAATCACACGTTTTAAGTAATCAACACCGAGTGTACTCAGACGAAATGCAGCCCTTCAGCTGCCTTCCGGGCGAATGTGTAGACGAGAATGTCGACGTTACCTCCTTGGTGCCCTTGTACCACTTGACGGATGGCAGCGGGTTTCCTCCGATTGAGACGCACTTGATGCGCTGTATAGAGTTGGCCACGATAGGGGTGCCTTCGTCGTAGCCGATTATCACAGGCGCGCGGGGGGGATCTGCGCAAGGAGACAGCCGCAACGGTTCGCCACATCCAAGGTTTAAACGTGTCATGTTACCGACACCACACTATGTAAAAAAACTCGAGCCATAATCTTAACGTCAAAGTCCGTGCTGGAGACGCGATGACGTTTCTTTTATCTCACAGCCAATCAGCAAGAGAACCCCTTGGTAATAAAAAAAGTTACTGCAGAAACTCCTAAATATCAGAGAACATGCTCATTCATTTCAAGTGCCGCGTCTAATCTTATCGCATCAGCACATGCAGTATGCGAGCTTGCAGATAATCGTAGCAAAAGGGCCGTAAGTATTACGTAAGCACAAGGGTAGATATAAGCTCAAAAATTTTTTTTGAACGCGTGCTACTTGACAAACGGCCACAAATAATCTACACTTAAAATCAGCACTTCGTGTCTTTCCTGCACTCACTAATTACGGAAACATCGACACCTCATTGTATAATATCCATTATGATTAAAAAAAACGACGCAAACATTTGTTTGGCATTTTTTTACTCACGTGTAGTGATAAGTGTGAGCTAAGATTCGGGTAACTTAAATGTATAAGTGGTACATTTTAGAAATGACTGACAAGCAAAAAATATTAGCTTCGCAAATCTACCAGAATTCTCCCAGTAAAAATGATTGGAGAACAATTTTTCTCAGCGTGGCAACGTCATCAATAACACCGATTATTTAGCTAAGAGAAAAAAATGACAAAGGTACATCTGAGTCACTTGTAAACACATTTGTGTTTAAGTGATCCACACTGTACGTTTTCTTGCAAACTGAACTGAACTCTTCTCACCGAAGTGTCTAATGTTGTGTTGTCTTTTCTTTATTTCTTTCAGTTTCTTCTTATTTATTTATTTTCTTATTTCACGCTAGGCTTTTTTGTTTTTTTTTCAGTGAGATAAGGTATAGAAAAAGAGTATCCAATCTGCTATACAGTTAATTGATTTTGCAACAAACACGTTGGAACGTAACAGAACACTTCAGCCGTCGTTTGTGCAAAGTATGATGACGACGATGACGATGACGACGACGACGATGATGATGATGATGTTGATAATGATGATGTTGATGATGATTAAAACTTTATAAGAGTACATAACAGGCTTTCAACGAACATTTCTTGGATGCAAATTGTTGGGCCCAAAGAAAGAAGCCATTATGAAAGGACGCGTATTAAGGCATGAATGTTAACAAGAGTCAGTTCCAGTCCGCTAAGTGTCACGAAAGCTGGCTATACCTTCCTGGTGCAGGGCAGGGCAGCCTAATAGGTGCAGCTCTGGCTGAGCAAATACATTTCTTTTGCCCTCCTTTTCTTCCTCTACTCAGCACGAGGAAAAATAAGAGGCAATGACTGCAATTCACAAAGACGATGTTGGGTGAGGACGGCTCGTAAGAGTAGATTCCCGCCAATCATGGCGTCGGAGGTAATATTAGCGAAGGCCATCGGCTAATGGCAAAAACCCTTACAAACAAAAATTTCTGTAACTCGGCTCCAGGTGACAAGATTGCAGATTTAACTACTGTCGACGTGGCCTTGCCGGGCTGCGTGACAAAGATACGCCAGCCCCGCAGGGAAATGGACGTTGATGAAAAACCATGTCTTACATATGACTTTGACGGTCACCGTTTGGACGACTGTTGCCTGCAGCTTGTTGTTTTCCGCTATACACGTGAACGACTTGACGTCGGGATCCTGCGAGAGAGAGAAAAAGGACAAGGTAATAAAATTTGTATGAGTGCCTCTTGTTCTATGGTGCTTCGGGTCATACCATAAACCAATAACTATAGCTGCCCCATTTGGAGCATAGCGTTTTCAATAATCGGTGATTATAGAGTGACAAAGCATTGAGTTGTATACAGTGATGTTAGTTAAATCCATGACGAGCACTGGCGTGATTTCGTACTGTGGCCCATGCAGGGCTCTTGCGAGATTGGGATTGGTAATATGTGAACAACAAAATGACCATAACGATGTAGGGTAGGCCGACAAATCAGGACAATTCTAAAAAAAACAAAGAAATTTATAAACAACGTGACTACACTTCATGGAGTGTCGAATAAAATTTATAGAGCTTTAGATAACCTGTCCTGCCACTTAAAGAGCCACAGGGAAAGGGCACCCGTGGTAATCGTGGACCAACGTGCTGTGCAGTGAAGTAGAAGCTGCTGCAGCATTTTTGCTGTTTGGACAAAAAAAAGTGTTTCCCTCTTAAAACGAAAGTTACTCGTTTAAGAACCTATATTCAAATTACAAATAAAGCAGACTTAAAGACGTATTGACAGCGTATTTACTTGAAAGGCCTATAGAAGTCTAATGAAGCCGCAGTTTAAATCAATTTGCTATTTCTGCAATATTGGAGTTGGACACTTGAGATTTTGTGACCATTTTGTTACTGTATGAGGAAGGCTGTTTGGCACAAAAGCGACAAATCTTGATGCTAGGGTTCAAAAGTGCTTGCAGGCGTTTGTCTGAAGGTATTGGTGTATTGGACTCATGAGGAAAGTGCAATTTGTTTCTGTGGTTCGAATGAATGTTTTTCATCCATCTTTCATAGGAACTCACGCGAAGATACATGATCTCCGCAGGGTAAGTAAGTTGCAGCAGCTTCACGCTATTACAAAAAATATATAGATAGCTGAGCAAGCAGGCCCTTATAGCGTGTCTTGACAGGGCTGCGGGCATACCTGCCTTGTCAACGTGATGGTGAGGTTGGAAGAGGTGATCCAGCCGTTCTTGTTCTGCACCGTGGACTGGTCGGACGCAGGCTGCACGGCGCGACCGTCCAGCTGCCAGGAGACTTCGGCCGCCGGGTTGCTGGGCGCCGTGGTGCACGACACGGTCACCAGGTCGCCGGCTTTGGCCTCCTTGGGCGCCGTCATGAAGACACGAGCGGGGGAACTGCGGGTTGGGTCAGGGTGCGAACGCAGACAGAAAGGATGTCTTGCCCAAAGGTAGCACACATTTACATCTTTATCGTTCCTTACAAACACGCGTTGCAAGAAGTCATGACTGCTATGGTCGTCATAGATGCAGAGAAGCACGGAGACAAAAAAAGTGCGATTTTGTCCGCACCTTTTAGCCGAGTATTTGTTGTGGTTGCTTCGCAAGTGGACAACAGAATCATACCAGAGCTTCAATCACACCAGTTGCGAAACTCCCCGTAGGCTTCATTTATCAAAATCCGCGCACAAAGTTTGTCGTAGTGGCGAAAGTGTGCAGATTGTCGCGTCACTTGTTATGCAAAAAAATTAAACTAATAAATACAATATGTTTTTTGCGTTGTTGCTCCCAGATGGCGCGACCATCTGTCAACCCCCGCAGGACCGGTAAAATGCGTGTCCGGGTTTCGGCATTCAGTTTCGCAACCGGTATGATTGAATACCTGTGGATGTAACCATGCTGAATTCGAGGGCGTGGGTTTGATTCCCGACCTCGTAGAGTGAGTTTTTATGAGGGTGAAATGAGAAGAACATCCGTGCACTTCGATTGATGAGAACGTTCAGTCCTGCACTCTACTGTTGGGATTTAGTCAGGGAAGTCCCGCACAAAGCCATGCCTAATAATCGCATAGCTGATAAAGCTCGAGGCAAAATGTCGGCTGTCCGTAAAAAACCCTCCACGCCGTTGTTTACGCACCGCAGAGACACTCCGCGCTGCATGCCGCTAAGCTGAGTTTTCCGGCGGTATTAATAATAATAATAATAATAATAATAATAATAATAATAATAATAATAATAATAATAATAATAATAATAATAATAATAATAATAATAATAACTATTATTATTATTATTATTATTATTATTATTATTATTATTATTATATTATTATTATTATTATTACATTTCTCCTTCTTCGTTTTTGAAGCAGCTGTACGTTCACGTATTATTTAAAAATGGTCGAAGCATCAATAAAACTGATCATATTGACCGCAGAAGGCACGTTCAGAAGTTCTAAACGATATTGCCTAAATGTCTATGCAACGGAAATATGCACACCCATAAAATTTAATATAGACAGGCGTTGAATATGCTGCAAGCTTGTCATTACCGGCCACAAGCCACTCATCACAGGCCGTGGCACAATGTTTAGGCACTTCGCGATTGTTTCAGACTATTATGGTAAGATAACGCGGAGCACGCGAGTAACCGAGTTCCTTCTAGGCTTAAACGCGAGCACCCGTGATAACGCTTGTAGTTTCGATAAGGCACGTATAAAAGAAGAAATGGTAGAGAAGGAAAGACATTGAGGTTATCCAGCTCAGGATGTCACGCGTACACGCTACGCCGGACTACATCTAGTCCTTTACCCTACACGTCGGAACGGGAAGAGGGAGAAAAAAGAGTGTACCACGCCAGACATAGAAGCCGAAGCATTTCACAGACGAGATTAGTCGGCGCCCGTGTTCACCGCTATCGCTGTACAGCGAACACTGAACGTATGCTTCGACTTTATCTTTTTCGTAAGCACGGGTCAGCCTAAGGAATAGTTTTTTTTTTTAATCTAAGTGCTTGCATTCTGCGTGCTTCAGCGTCACAGCCACGTGACAGATACTCACAGAGTACGCTGAGCGTGACCGATGCCTGCGACGGCTGCAGTGTGACCAAGTTGCTGGCCTCGCATCGGTACACGGCGTTGTTGTCCGCTGCCGTCACGGTGAACGTGCAGGCGCTGGTGGCCTCGCGCGAGGCCGCCTTGTAGCGCGCCCTCAGCGGCCGGCCTTCGCGGCTCCAGGCGAGCGAGGCTGGTGGATTGCCCGCCGCGCGAGATGCACGCCAACGTGAGCGTGTCCCCGACCTGCACGATGTCGCCCTCGTGGTAGCCCTCGATCTCCGGAGCACCCGGTGGATCTGCGACAGGGGAGAAACTCGGTAATGGGCTTTTTCTTACCAGCAAGCCACAGTTCATTTAGGTACTGCAGCACGGGTCGAGCCGTAACTCAAGTGCAGCTCATAGCCCGAGAATGCTTGACCTGTGGCTGCCTACCTGTACGCTTTAGGGTCTGTTGTAGCGCCTTGGGCTCTCGCAAGTACTTTCGTTTAACAAAGGCGCGTAGGCATCCTGATAGCCAGCTATTCCACATTAGGCAAAAGGGAAACGATTAGAGAGTTGTGAGGAAGTCTATGTACAGTCGCTTGTGTAATTACATAAGGCTGCTCCGCCGCGGTGTTCTAGTGGCTGAGGTACTTGGCTGCTGACTTGCAGGTTGCGGGTTTGAATCCCGGCTGCAGCGGCTGCATTTTCGATGGAGGCGGAAATGTTGTAGGCCCTTGTGCTCAGATTTGGGTGCACGTTAAATAATCCCAGGTGGTCGAAATTTCTGGAGCCGTCCTCTACGGCGTCTCTCAATCATATGTAGGTTTTAGGACGTTAAACGCTACATATCAATCAATCAATTACCCTAAGGCTGCCATTCACTACTGACAAAAAACAAATCATAAATGAACGTTACTGTATAGCGTTTCCCAACAGTAGGCTCCGAAGCATGTTAGTAAGCGCAATTTCCTTAAAATGCAGAACAGTTTTTTTTTGGTGTATCATACATGATGACGGGTTCGCGGATGTTTCGGCGCTCATTTTCATGATGTTTTTTGATAACGCGCCTGAGAACTGGTAGAGGCAATTTGACTTTGGCCAATGTCCTTCAATGGGCCTGTAAGACACTGTGAATAAAAAAAGCAAACTTACATAGCACGCTGACAGTGACTGAAGCCTGTAGTGGGCTCTCAAGAGCAGGATGCGTCGCTTCACAGCTGTACACTGCTCGATTGTCGTCCAGCTTCGGGTAAAGCGTGACGGAACTGTACACCGAAAATAGCTTTTCCCCGGATGCATTCTTTCTCGTCAGCACTTTTTCTGAAACAAGCAAAGCATGAGCACAGCGTGAACACATTTTTCGCTTCTCTGAGGTTGCAGGTGTAAAAGCAGCCACCATGTTTCGTAGCTGTAGTGTTCCTTTTGACGAATATATCCTATCGTGTTACCACAAATGTGTACACGATATATAGAGCCATTAGGTACGGCAGTGAAGTGATTATGAATAACTTCGTTTATAAGTGTAGTGGGGAATTCGCAAGGCACTGACTAGTGGGACCATCCCTGAGTGCGAAGCGCGAGCGTGTGCATGAGCTGTAGACGCTGGGCTGTCCGAGCATTTGTGTCTGTACCGGCTGCCTGCCTACTACCTGGCGTCGCTATTAAACTCCATTGCAAAGTTGTGGAGGTGCGGGGTATGGAGGCCGAAACGAGTAGTCAGCGTATCTTGGTGCATTAACTGCGAAGCGCCGACGACATAGACGTGCAACGTGACCTGAAATTCCGCAAAAGTAACATATGGGCCGGTTGTCAGCAGTGCGCCAAGGATTTCCGCCGTGCTGCTGTGTAGGTGGAAACGGCGCAGTGGAAGGTCGCACAGGTTGTGGCGTATACAGTGGCATACGAGGTGGAGGCATTGCCGCGACGGCCGCATAAGTCAGTGGCGCGGCAACAGGTGTTGGTGGAGAGGCAGACGTAGGTAATGGCAACGCCTTGGAGACCGTCCTCCTGAATAGCCTGTCTGATTGTCGGCGTTAGGCGGTTCGTTGGTGCTTCGGTGGTCTGCAGATACGAAAGACACGAAAGCTGTCGGGCGACCTCTTCGCGTACATAGTCTTTTATCTGCTCCAGCAGGGTGCTGTCGCCACCGACGGCCAGGGCAGCGAGAGAGTTGTCTGCTGTCGTCGACCTCCGAACTGACGCACGTTGTTTCCGAATCTCTTCCAAGCTCTGGCACAAGGTCACAAGTTCGGATACGGTGCTTGGGCCCTTTGCCAGCAACATTTAAAAGGCATTGTTGCATCGTACGTAATGACAGTCACGGCATAAATGGGGGCATCATCTTTATTCCATCTTCTTCCTCTTCCCCGTGGCGGCCACCGAGCGCGTGCCACCGCACAGCGCTGTAGTCGGTAGCGACGCCTTATACCACATATCCCCTCTTGCAAAAAAAATAAAATAAAATAAAAAATAAATGGTAGAAACACACAAAACTGTTTTTGTCTACTTCCTAACGAAGTCCTTCAATTTCTTTGGGGTCTTCTTTTTACGCTTGCTTTTCCTTGCAGGCGCATTAAATCCTGGACTGGTCAAAGTTTGCGTGCCGTCTGGTGGAGATGATACGGGGTCTGCCCTTTCATGACCATCCGCTCTTGATGTGTCCCATTGGGGCGCACTAGATGACCGATCAGATGCAGGGGACCAGTTCATAAGAGCAGAGGTTTCAGGCTGTAATGCATGAGAAGACCGATTAAATGCAGGTGTCCAGTTCATAACAGCAGGGGTGCCCGATTTCATTTTGTTGACCGCTCCGGGGTGAACTGCGATTAACTTAGATGCGTTCCACACACGCCCATCGTCCAAAAGGTACGAGGCCGGTCCCCGTTTTCCAATGATCTTCTTGGGCGCGGAGAATTGTGAAGACAGCTTACCGTGAGCTGCAGTTGTCTTAACGCGCACGTAATCACCAACGACGAAACTGGGTTCCTTGGCTCCACGTTTTTCATCGGTGTAGCTCTTCGAGATCATTTGCTTCTTTTTGACATGCTCTCGTAGCTGTTCAATCGCCCTTGACGGGTCCGTGCTGAAGCATCTGTCAGGCAATCCCAATATGTCAAGTCTGGTGCGAGGTTGGCGTCGATGAAGGAGAACTGCGGGTGCCGCACCAGTAGTCGCGTGAGGTGTACAGCGATATACTTGTAGGTAATCAAGCATGGCTGTTCGTATGTCACGACGTTCAAGCAGGGCTAGTTGAATATATGACTTCAGCACCCTGTTGAATCTTTCGACCAAGCCGTTAGCTTGTGGGTAATACACGGAAGAGTTGTAGTGCGTTATTCCACGCTCCGTGAGAAATTCGTCAAAGCTTGCTGACGAAAACTGTGGTCCATGATCGGATACAATACCACGTGGGTATCCTTCTCGCGCAAAAAGTTCAAGTAAAAACTTCTTCACTGTAGAAGTGGTCGCATCTCGCACGAACGCCACTTCAGGCCACTTGCTATAATAGTCAATGGCAGTAATTGCATAACGGTAGTCGGCCGAAGCTTGCGAGAATGGTCCCCACAATGTCGATGGCAATTTTTTCCCACGCCGCGTCAGGAAGAGGAACAGGTTGCAGTGGCGCTGGAAAGGTACGTGCGGACTGTCACAAGACTGGCAAATCACGCACGTGCGCACCAGTTCTTCAATGTGACTATCCATGCACGGCCACCAGTAAGACTCTCTCAGGCGAGCTTTTGTACGACCAATGCCTGGATGAGACTCATGGGCCAGATCCATAAGACGGCGTGTCAAGGTCGCCGGCACGACAATCCTGTCACCGCGACATAGGATGTCACTTACGACAGAAAGTTCAGCCTTCACATAAAAGTAAGGTAGCAACTCTTTTAACAGAGATTTCTTGTCAGGCCAAGAAGTAGTCGTGAAGTGCTTCACTTGACAGATAACCTGATCATTGGCACTTGCTTCTTGCAGTTCTTGCATGGTCACAACTGGAGATAAAAGGCATACGAATTCTTCCTCAGGTGCACCGTGGAGTAAACTCTGTACGGGAAGCCGGGAGAGAGCGTCAGCCACGACGTTTTCACTGCCCTTTCTGTATTCCATGGTGTAGTTGTAGCAAAGCAAACCGTGATGACCCAGCGCGCGATCCTCAATGGACGGTGACCTGTACCTTTCGTTGAAAAGAGCGTAACCAACGCTGCATGGTCAGTCCGTAGGATAAATGGCCTTCCCCACAGGTAACGTGCCACTGTTCGCAAGCCCAGACGCAGGCAAGAGCCTCACGTTCGCCAACTGAGTATGTCGTTCATGCGGTTGCAGAGTGCGTGAGGCGAATGCGACAGTTTGCAGTGAGGTTCCGTTATCCTGCTGAAGCACCGCACCTAATCAATATCCTGAGGCATCCGTTGTAACATACACAGGTAGATGAGGATCGAAGAGATGAAGCACTTGGCAAGATGTGAGCCGAGCTTTCAGTTGCTCCCAAACTGCTTTGTGCTGCCCGCAGTCCAACGAACGGCGCATTTCCTCGAAGCAAGGCACGCATGGCTCCACAACGTCAGAAAAGTGGGGAATAAACTTGGAATAAAAACCTGCAAGTCCCAGCATAGACGCAGGTTCGTTGACGTTTTTAGGTGATGGTGCCTTGGTTATGGGCTCAACGGATGACATTAGTGGAAATAATCCTCCTAGCGCTGACAAAATGACCAAGGAAAGTCAGTGTATGCGACGTTCAAAAACACACTTGTGATTGAGCTGAGGCCCCGCCTTCAGAGAGGCGCTTCAAACGGCGCGCAAATTGCGCAGATGATCCTCTCGGGAACGTCCATACACTATTATATCGTCAATGTAAATAAGACACATTTGCCCCCTTTTAGGATCATATGCATCATTTTTGAACGCTGAGGGTGCCGACGCCAGTCCGAAGCAAACTCTCTTGAAACGAAAGAGTCCATCGTGAGTGATGAAGGTGGTAAGGTCCCGGCTCTCTGGACTGAGTGGTAATTGGTGGTACGCAGATGCTAGGTCAAGCTTCGAGAATCGCTGTGCCCCAGCCAAGCTGTTCAACAGTTCTTCAGTTTGTGGCAGAGGAAAACTGTCCACAACCACAGCTTTGTTTGGCTCCCGTAAGTCAACGCACAGGCGAATGGAGCCATCTTTTTTTCTAGCCACCACAATAGGTGACACCCACTCCGACGAGTCAACACGCTCAATAATGCCCTGGGCTTCCAATTTCTGTGTTTCTGCCGAAACTTGCTCCCGAATGACAAGTGGTAGCCGTCTCAGCTTGCTGGCCACTGGCTGCACCGAAGCACGTACTCTGACCTTGTGGCAGAAACCTTTAACTGTTCCGAGTTCTTTCGAAAATAAGTGCTCAAATTCAGAACGTAACTCTGGAGGTAGTACAGGTGCTTCTTGTGACAGCAGGAGACATTTAAGGGGTGAGCCTTGAATTTTCATGTCCAGAGCCGCGATGCCATCTAATCCAAGAATGGTGGTTCCTCCAGGCACAACGTACAGTAATATAGCGGTGGATCTACCATGGAATGAGGCCGCAGCAATGAAACATCCTTGAACTTGAATTGCGGACTTTGAATAATCGAGAAGCTGGACGGAAGTAGACGTTAAAGGGTACCGATTAGAAAAATGACTCTGGTAAAGGTCTTCGGCCATAATTGAAACCGACGATCCCGTGTCGATCAAGAATGAGACAGGAATTCCCTCAATTTCTAATACTGCATAAATTCCTTTCTTTCGACTCAAGATTTGACAGATCGTTAAGTTATCGTCGTGGTCAACTGTATCGTGATCATCCGCGACATGCTGAACATTTCTCGCGAACTTCCGTAGCGATTTGCACAGCTTTTCAAAATGGCCAATTTTCTGACAATTTCGACACTTATGTGCCTTGGCCGTGCACTGAGAGCTATTTGCAAGGTGCGTCGTAGAACCACAACGATAACATTTTTGCTCTCTCAGAGATGTGCGACTTTGACTTTGCATATTATAGCAAGTACACGTGCTACAATGCCTTTCTCTGTTATTTGAATCATCCTTAACACGATTAACTTGCGAGTCACTTTGGACTAGTTCTCCTTGCTTCATTAGTCGCTACATCATGCTGTTTTGCAATGGTAAGTGCTCTAGAAAGCGTGAGGGACTCTTCCAGCAGAAGACGTTCACGTAAGTATCCACTGTTGTTTTCTCTATGAGCTGATCGCGTATCATGTCGTCCGCTAGGTCACCGAAATTGCATGCTCCTACAAGGCTTCTCAGCGCGGTGACGTAATCAGCTGCAGTCTCACCTGGGGCCTGCGTACGTCGACGAAAACGGTGACGTGCTGCAGTGACGTTCAACGTGCTCTTGAAGTGACCCTCCAGCGTCGCAATGGCACGGTCGAACTCATCAGGGCTAGAAGACGTCAGTGTAGCTTCCGCAACGCTCGTAGTCATGAGGCACGGGTCGTCCGTAATCAGAGTCTGGAAGATGCGTTGTCCTTCCAAGCCCAAGCAGTTCAGCAGGATCGCCTTCCGACGAATTGCAGGTAGGTCGGAGGCGCCCGAAGCCACCATGTAGTTCGTGAAAACCAGGATCCATTGCTCCCATGGAATGTCTGGGTGTCCTGGTGACGACAGGAACGGAGGTGGTGGTTGTAGCCCCGAAATACTCATCGTAGATGATGTCAAGCAAGAAACGACGTTCTGATAAAGGGTCAAGTCGGTAGCACATGGGTTGGTGAATCCTCGTCGCCAAAATATGTTGCATCGTACGTAATGACAGTCACGGCATAAATGGGGGCATCATCTTTATTCCATCTTCTTCTTCTTCCCCGTGGCGGCCACCGAGCGCGTGCCACCGCACAGCGCTGTAGTCGGTAGCGACGCCTTATACCACAGGCATCATCGTCTATTCCTTTC